>JAVSBS010020153.1:43166-255976 GCA_033124195.1 Coracias cyanogaster | reverse complement strand
GGCTCGGGCGGGCCGGGGGCCGCGGGGAGGCGGAGCGGGGCGGGCCGGGGCGGGGGCCGCACCTGCGGGGCAGGCGGGGCCGGGGCTGCCGCCCAAGGCGCCCGCGGGAGAGCTCCAGCCAACCGCCAACTGCCGTCGTTGGGGGGTTTTACCCCCCGGGTTAAATAAAGTATCATCTATTCGGTCTCGCTGCTCAAACACAAATAATTCTCAAGCCCGTCTGCAGCAGCGCTGGGGGGACGTTTAACTCGCGTCCGCTTGTCAGACCTGCCGCTTAGGATCTGACCGGTTTCTGAGTCGCTTCGAACGCAGCCCATAACGGTGGGAACTCCGTGAGGTCAGCTCTATTTTCTCGAGACAACCGGGAGTTAAAACCTCGCAAGAACGCCGGGCAAAGCGCCCGCAGGGAGCAAAAGCCGGGCAAAGCGCGGGGCAGGGAGGGCCGGTTCCCGCCTGACTCCTGCCCTTCGCAGGTGGGAAATGGGATTAATAAACTTTACAAGGGCCCTCTCGATCTAGGTGATTTACCCCACAATCGCGCGGTGATCGCTGGCTCGCCTAACGGCTGATAGTTCAGTGTACCGGAGTAACCCCCTTCGCCGGGGGCTGTCCGTCCAAACCTCCCTTTCCGTGACTGACGCGAGGCAGAAAATTAGAGGAAAGAAGCTAAAGTCGCCTGAAGGTTCCTTTCCCAAACATCAGCAGAATTTACAGCTCTTGATTCAGCAGTATTGGTTTTTACTGCTTTCTCCTCTTTTTTTCTCCTTTTTATTTCCATGACGCACTCTGAAGGAACATCCCAAATTGTAATGCCTTCTAAACCAAAAAGCGGTGCAAGGTCCCAGGCCCCATGAGCTCGACTGCCAGTAGGTCAGAGGACTTCTTGACTCTGCACGAGGTTATTGATCCACAGAACAGAGTCCCTCCGAAATCCTGCTGCCCTCCCAATATTCTACACAAAAGTATTTTCTCCCATATTAAGCCTCTCAGCTGCGTGGATATCCCAATACAGGCTCGTTTGGGGGCCTCTCTATTACGAAGGATTTTTCCTACAATGTGCCGCTATGAGGTGCAGGCTGGAAGCCAGCCAGAAGCGACTGAAATTCTTGGATGTGAGTCCAAACTCACACGTGCACAGTTTCCCTCCTAGCATTCTTTCTGAGGTTCTGGCACTCTTTTGAAGTCATCACTGGCCACCATGGACAGAAGAGTGTCACATTACCACTTGTCCTCATAAGCACTTGGATGCTCACAGAGAAGTGCTAGACATCTCACAGCTGAGAGCTTCCGCACTGCAAGTCAGCAGCTGTAGAACCGAGTGGTTCTGGCAGGAATATTAACAGCTTTGAGCTTTCTTGGTGCTACTTTTCAGTTTTTTGCTCTTGAGCTGTCATTGCAGGGTGAACTGGGCATGATGGCTTTGCAAGACATCTTAAGACACCGCTGAGGGGGCTTCTGGCCAAGATTTCTGCCTGGCACCCAGTACCTCACAAAACAAACTGTAGTGATGTGTGCTACCACAAATGGTATCACGGTGGCTGTGTACAACATCTGAGGTCACATGTAACATGCTCCACCCCGGAACTGAACGGGTAAATGAGTAGTTAATCCAGGCAAGAAATGAGGTGGAAGGGAGGCTGGTGGGCTACCAAACTGCATGCAAAACAGCGGCACTGTCAGACAACTGCTCGTCTGTCCATGAACTAAGGCAACACCGCTGCTGCTGCTGCTGTTCGGGAAGGCAGGGACTGAACCCTAGCTCCCAGATGTATGTACTGACTGCATCCATAAAAACAGACATTGAAGCAAACTATCCTCTGTTCCACGCCTGGGAGTGTTTGCCAAGGAAAATACCCCATTTCAGATTATTACCCCAAACTAACTATGTTCTAGGTGAAGGATTCAGGACTCTAGGATGTAAACCAACACTACAGATCACAGAATGGTTGAGGTTGGAAGGCACCTCTGGAGGTCACCTTGTCCTGCCTCCCCGCTCAAGCAGGGTCACCCACAGCAGGCTGCCCAGGAGCACGTCCAGATGGCTTTTTAATATCTCCAAGGATGGAGGCTCCACAAGCTCTCTGAGCAACATGTGCCAGTGCTTGGTCCCCCTCCCAGTGACGAAGTGTGGTGCAGCACGGCAGGGCATATGAGACTATATCACGCTGTCCTGCAGACGTGCTCTGAAGCCGGCGAATGCTGTTCCATGTTAAAATGCAAAGACTTCATTCCTCCCATTAGTTAAACTAGAAAACAGGCTTTCTTTACAAGTTTCATCCATATAATGAAGAGAAAAAAATGGCCTGAGATTTAAGAAACACATGCAGTTAAAAAAGTAATCAGCTAAGAGGCTGTCTCAGAGAAGAAGAAAAAAAACACCGTTCAAGTTTATAATTGTACTACATTTTTTCCATGTTATTACAATACCCTTCATTTGTGAAGTGTTTAAAGATTATTCTGTAGCAAACAATATAGGAAATCAGCCATGCATTTTCTCTAAAAAGTCACTAGCTTTCAGATGGAAAATACATTTTTTGTTTATTTTCAGTAGTTTCTATCTAATTTTCAATACCTTATCCTAAAAAATCCTACTATCTGCATACTTTGTAGTAATATCTTTCAAACCAGTGGAAGGCAAGTTGCTAATTACATGCCGTGGGTGATGACTATTTGGCAGCAGAAAGGCAGTTTTATCTCTAGGCTCAGAATAAACTATTGTTATAAATATGTTTTGTTCCATTTTAATCAGGGTATCCGACAATTGTCATCTTTGAACAATGATCAAATGGCCAGCTTTGGAATTCAAGAAGCTCAGAAAATCATTAGATATTTCTGTCCTATGCTGCAAAACCATCATTTACTGCTCAAGTCACATGCCATGTGAAGTGTGAGACAGATTCATTAATGAGGAGGACTGAGTATTTTCTGTCACAATTTACCAAGAAATTTGCTTATGAAAAGAGAGGAAAGACTCTTCCTTCCCATTATATCAGGTTCATAGGTTTCAGGTTAATAAATATTCAAAAAAAGATTAAAAAAAAGAGTAGCACAGATTCAGAATGTATTAATTTTCGTTAGCTGGTTTGAATGTATGTCAATTTGAGTGAGAGCTCCTTATAATATTGAAATTGGTTACAGGAAAAGTGATAATGGGGATGGAAGAGAATTAAAAAGGAGCTAACTTGCTATAAGCACAATCAACCCTCTAAAGCATCTTTGCCCTTTTAAAGAAAGTAATATGTAATTAAAAAATCTGTTAAAAATGGATTTTAGAATATGTAATAAAATAGGGCATACTCTGGGTTAAGAAGAACTTGCGTTATTACCCTAAACCCAACTTGTTTTTCCCATCAATAACAAAGGAAAAGTTCTAAAAAAATCTTGCAATTTGCAAAGGTGAAAAAATTTAAATTGCTACACCCAGCTTTTCAGTTCAGCAATAATCCAAACTCTTTCCCAAGGCAGAATGCCTTTTACTGGAAAAATCATAATAATTTCATCTTTCCCTCAGCAAAAGTAACTCTGGAGAACAAGGCTAATTTACCTAGTTTTTTTAGAGAAAAGCAGCATCCTTCAGCACTGCCTTCAACTTCCTCATGCCCTTCCCGTTTTCCTATACAAATAAATTCCTCCTTCCCTCTCTGCTCCTTGAATATGCAACACCGAAAGCACAGCCCAGATTCCCTGCGCCCTTGGAGGCAGCAAACCAAGAGCAATAAACAGAGGAGTTTGCGTGGGAATGGGAAGTTATTCAGAATGCAAGGTGAGGCGCTGCAGGATCAATGCCATGAATGTCTGCTGTAAAGTGGGAGCTCATCAGCTGGAAATCACTGAGGTGAGAAAGGACGTGGGTACCAGTCAAAGTTAGAGAATGTCTGTCAGCTGCCAAAGTGATGTCTCTAGAAAATACCACAAGCAGTGCCAGCAGAGGGAAAGAAGAGGTGGAAATATTGGAAGTGTTGATGCTGTTGCATAAGGCTGCGGAAAGTCCTCACCTGGAAGGCTGGGTAGGGTTCAGGGAAAGCGATTCAAAGCGGAAGAGATGGAGAGAAGAGCTGTTACTGTGATCAGGTACAACAGGCCACGTGAAGGTTGAGAGGGGATGTAGCTGCTGCACGGGAGGGGGAGAGATAAATATGCAATGGTAGCTAACAAGTATTTAAGACAAAAGACATTTTTGGCCTCAAAATGGTGGGGTAAAAATGGTGCACATAGTTAGGATGGAAATTAGAAGACGCTCTTCAATCATCAGAGTGAGGCAGACTGTTGTGTGAACAGCGAGGGCAAAAAGTGCAGCTAACTTTAAGATGGCGCTTGAGTGACTACAGGATGTTATTCATCAGCGTGCTAGATTGGATTTGATGACTTAAGAGGATCTTATCGATCAGTGGCCCTATATTCTTTATTGCACTGGGATCAACAACAACAGGAAAGCTGACGATAAATCCTCCTTGTTGACGTTTAAAGTTGCTATCAGCTGGTACAGCTGCGGGGTTTTGTTTGTCACATTGATTGTTTTGGGCTGTCTGTAGGCACTGGCAAAGAAGAGCACCTGCATTCTGTTCACATGAATATGAACATCACCTTCCAAGTCATCATTTTTTAATGAAAGCCTGTATTCTGGAACACAAGATGTCAGCCTCCAGGGAAATGTATCAGGTTGTCATCTGTCCCAGAAGTCAACAGGTAAAAAAGAAAAGAGGGAAAATTTGTGTTTTTCCCTGCTAGAATTAATTTGAATACTTTATTTTTCTGCTTATTAATATTTCAGTCCTCCTCAAAAATGAAATGGATTAAAATGTTAGATATGCTGGTAGAACTCTTACTTTTGTCATGTATTATTTTAATTTAATCACAACAAATTATGCCAATAGGTTGCCCATATGTAATCATGCACCACGCACAGAGAACTTAATAACCCTGTTCATCAAGTAGGGATATTTCTGGTAGCACATATTATCCAGGGTATTATCCTATATTGTAATATGTGATGCCACATGAATACCATATGGGAGAGGGATTTAAAAAAGGTTACAGGCTAATAAGAGTATTTTATTCCGCTCAGAAAACTCAAGAGAAACAGTTCTTTTCCAAGATCCAGAGACTGTAATTACATGCAAAAAGTTAAGTCACCTTAAAGTGCTAACCTGAAAGACTGAAGATTAAAACAAAAAGCTGAAATTTCCTATTGTTAGTGCCCCGCTGCATGAGATATTGTGCAAATACATGATAAAGGTGGCTCCCATCACAAGGAGTTTAATTCCAGCTTTCAGCTTGTGTTGTTCTAGAAAAGAAATTGTAGTGGGTTTAAGCTAGCAGCTGGTAGTCATAGAATAGCTGTGAATTAAAATGCTTTAGAATGCCATGAATTTTGTATGTAATTCCCTGTGAAATTTACTAGGAGCTGTGCCTAGAAAATGATGCTTCAGCATAGCCCCAGATGTCAGACACGGCATTTTATTTCATTTCCCCAGTATGTGCCACCCCCTGGTTCATGCTGCCTTCTGCTGCATCATGAACCACACCGGACAGGGCACGGAAGGAGTGAGAGATAGAAACTGACTTACGTAAAATCCAGATACAATTCTCTACCCATTATTTGCATGTGAAGTGTCATGCGCACTGGAGATGAACCAGGTATTTTAACAGTAAGCGATGCTTCTCTCATCCTTCAGTTCAGCAGGGGGAGCACAACTGGAAACTGCTGCATAACACCACCACAGCAATTCTGTAATAACTATGTTGTATCTTCCAACACGATCATCTGTAATCAACTGGATCATATTTAAAGCCTTGATCCTGCAAATGAATCAAGTACACTCTTGACAATACACATAGGAGTAGTCTCTGTAGCAGTGAGGACTACTAATGTCCATGTGACTTCAGATTCTGGGGCCTGGACTGTTACAGCATCCCCCTGCTTTCCTCCTCTTTTGCATCCTCTCAGTCTTACGCTCCTGGGCAAGGAATCGACACAATTTGCAATACTGCAGTAAAGATACAGATAATTCTAACACTGTAGTAAGGGAGTTATGGGTTAAGTCAGGGGGTGAATGTGTCTCCTCATGGCTTACCCATCAACACAGAGGGGTGCAAAGGGCTGTGACTACACAGGAGATGGTCTATCCCTTCCAGAAAACAAATGAATCACTACTGAATAAAGAACAAAACCAAACAAAAATAGCAAGCTACTTACAAATCTTGTGTTTCATCAAGTATTTTTCTCCCAGCACAGTGAAAGCCCTGATAAATTGCCAAAGCCTCTTCTCCTCAAGAGGCACTTCAGGTAGATGGCCAAAGATAGGCCTGCACTGCTGCTGTGTGATGACAAGGAGCACGTGTGTTTCTCTGTGCACTAAGCGTGTTTGCTACCGGTGTGAGTAGGGCAGAGCTCAGACACAAACTGCACGTGAGGTAACCACCGTGTGCTCCTACCAGCGAAGGGGACACCGGCAAAGCAGCTACATCCTCCTCTCTCAGAAAGTCTCTGCCTCTTTGAGGAATCATTCCTTCTCCCTTTTATTCCACTGCTACCGACACTGTCCCCGTGGTTTGAAGCTAAGAGTTTCCTGTTGTAAGGGGCTGCAAATAGGTAACAATCTCAGAAAGGAGGGGGAGAATTCCCTTTTCTCCCCACTTCTTGCCTTTTCCCTCCTTTTCCTGCCTTTCTTCTCACTTTTCTCATTCTCCCCCCCTCCTCCTTTTGTTCCCCTCCTTGTCTGTCTTTTCTCCCCTTTTTTCTTTTTCTTGCCCCAGAGAAGTCAAACATACGTAAGATACACATTTTTGTTTAGAACAAAACCACACACATACAGAACTACAATAATACTGATCTCAGCAAGGCTATTATTAGATTAAAACAGGACAAAATTTACCCTATAGTAACAACACTCTAAAAAAATATAGAGAAGCATTGTCAACGTCTATAAGCTGATGTACACAACTGCAAATTTAGCACGTTAGTCCCTATTAAAATATCTAAGCCATCTGACTAGCAATCCTTGGCTTCAGAGCCTGCCAGCGATACTGCACCCAGATAAATCTGACCATGGTGACTGACCTTCTCTCCTCTCCTCTCCATATAAATCAGATACGGAAGGTTTATATTTTTAATAATATCAGTATAACATCTTTCAACTAAAACGTAGCCTACAGAGGCTACAGGGTTTAAAATATAATTTTACCATGTAAGAAACGGGTACAGTGGGATTACTGGAAGTGTTTGTAACTGTGCATCTCGACACAATAATCTTAGGCAGAAGTTGAGGGAATTGACTCCACTGGGATACTGGAGGCTGATGACTGATATCTCTGCTCATCCTTCTGTTCAATGGGTGGGCCTAATCCCTCTAGTCAGTCAAATGACTCCCATCTTAAAATCACAGTGGTTTGCTGTGGACAATGGGATGGTGAAAAAGCTTGAAGGTTTCCTGAATCTAACTACTTAGTCTATTGGTCTCCCTCATGTCTCAGATTAATAATAGGGTAACATTTACCCTAAAAACTTTTTTTCCCCTGATCTAGTACCCAACTGGAATACAGAGGTGAAATATCTAGCTGGTTTTAAGATGGACCTATCTATTAAATGCCATAAGGCGCATGGGAAAGCAGAGCCATATATACTGAGTTTAAAGAAAAGGCCCAACTTCAAGATGAGTGAGCACCAGAGGCAGCAGAAGAACTAAAGAGCTCTGGTTCCTACTGAGGAGCTTCCACCTCAGTATGTTTTTGTGTCAGGTATTTTACACTGAGGGGCACTATCAGCTAGTATAGGGCACTGTTTTAAACTTATTTGACTAGAAACAGTGTTTTTGCTCTTCCAGACAGTATTTGCTCTTTGAAGCTTATTCCTGACTGCAGATTAGTGGAGGTCCATGTTTGCCTGTAGCACAAGAGCATTCTCCTTTCTTTATCTTAAACCTGCAATATTTCTTCTCTTTGACACAAGCAGTGTCCAAAGCACTCTAATCTCATCCACATACAGTACAAATAGAACAAACAAGGAATGATTTATGCACACTTGACTGTGCTTTATATCTTATTAGATGAAGATCAATTGCTCTTCTGGACAGGGACACATTCTTCTGAAAAATCCATCTTTGTGGCTTTCTGCTGCTTAGACCCATGTCTTCTGGAAACATATTTTAGTGTGCTATCGCTATTTTCCACTTGGTGATCTCTACTGTACCGTGCACAGTACACGTAGCCCCGAAAGAGGACCAAAGCAGGCTCCCTTGCTAGCAGACTGCCATAGCTGCCAGACACAGCTCTCATTCGATCGCTTACAAATGAGTCTGCTCTTGTGTTCTACAACAGCTGTCATTTCCCAATTTCTGCCAGATGTTGACGATGTTATTTAAGCAAAAGAATTAATCCTCTCCCTCTTTCCTTCCATCATAGTGTATACACTGTGCTCTTTGCCTTTGTAGCCCCTTCTGAGGGACGTGGCCGTCAACTTCCATACAGAGCAACAATTTTGTTGGCATTTGACAGAAAGCCCAGGGTTTGCATCTTGTGAGAAGTCATGTGCACAGCTATAGTGTATAACTGATGCTTTCTTCTAGAGAAGATCCGTATTTGAAAAAGCCTGACTTGTTCATACATGTCACATGGTATCAGAAAAGGCCCAATACAGTTTGTACTTCAGTCATTGGACAGGTATATTAACTATTGCTTAAACCAACAAAGCAGTAAATTAAAACCAGACAAGCTAATTTTTCCCCTTCTCCTTTCATTTTCTTCAGCTTTCAATATGAAGTGATCAAACTCAGATTTAATTTGTCTCTTGCCACAGTATCTTACTTTCTACCCATGTAAACACTGAATAAAACAGATTTTCAAGCTCCTTCTTCCCAAGGTAACATAGTGACAGGGTTTATGTGAGACAAGCTGCATCACAGTTTTTAATAAGTCAGTCTTTACAGAAGCACTTCTAGAAGTCTTTTAGAACTGGCTGAGTAATGAAGAATGTCCCCAACCTCCTAGTGCTCAAATTGGCATATTAAAATACTTTTCAATAGTTTTGAAATTTCCATGGATATTTGTAAATGAGATTTGGGGCAGTACTGTTGTGGCTGTGTGAATATACACATCCGCATGTACCTGTCTGCTCACTGCACCCCACCTGTGATACCAGACACAACCAGCTGTGGTGGTGCTGGTTACTCTGCCTGCCAAAGGCAGCCATTGGGAACTGAACCGAGGGCTCTCACTTCACAAAAGCCACTGAATCACAATTAAGAGAGGCTTATTATGAATTCCTTCTGCACACAAAGCTACCACTGACATAAGAGGATTTTTTTATGTGCCAAGAAATTTAGGACCAGGTCTCAGAAGGTAGTGATTTCCAACTGGTGTGGACACAAGCCAGCTTGAAATATCAGCTCTAGAAGCAAAAAGTTCTATCAGCATAATGATGCCCTTGAGACACCCAGTTTCATAGGGTTTTGCTTTAAAAATTCTGAATCATACCAGTTTTCCCACCCCTTTAAATCAAAAGAATAATGTTTTTCCATATAATCAGGAGGCTGCATTCTCAACACGATCTAATGAGTGTAATGACAACTGCTGTATACTTTAAGAAGTTATATGACAGTTGCACAGAAAATGTGCCCGTGTTTTGCAGTAGACAGTCCCTAGTGTAACATTTTTTCTTTCAGCCTTAATTGAATTTTGAAGCATTCACTTGTTCCTGTTGTTGTCCCTGTAAGCTTTTCATTTTTTCTTTTTTTTTTTTTTAATTAGATGTGGCATTTACAGTACACCTTCTACCAGGTGAAAGAAGAATAAAATTCCAACTTTATATAACAGCTGGCAATACCATTTTTAAAATCCAGCCAAGAGTTAGTATTATGCAGTGTTAATTTTTGCATGGTAGAGAGAATATGAAATATTTTTATATCCCTAGTCATTAACAAAGAGAGTACATTAGTTTTATGTTTTGAAATCAGGTACTTACTGAGAGGTTTGTCTTTATAACTATTTTATGAAACCAAGGAAGGAAAAAATCCAATACTTAGGAGCTGGGAAATTGTCACTGTCTTCAACACTCAGTTGCTTCTGCATTTAATTGACAGCTTAGGCAGTATTCTTAGAGTAGAACTCAGAGAAGTTAAATCACATTGACCCTCCTGCCACCTCATGCTCAAATGGCTGTGGACAAAATAGGTATTTACATTATCGTGCCTGTTCAGTTGAACTCATTTCTTCAACAACTGACCAAAAGCAGTAGCATTTCAGAAGTGATCTCTCCTCTTCTGCTATTTGTAATTATACATTTTCTGAACTGCCACTTGTACTTTTATCATGTACAAGAGGGAGAAGTGCTCTGACGCTTAGCTGGAGTCCTGGGTTTACTCAAACTTTGTACGATCTCTCCAGCGGGTGTCCAGTGATCACTCAATGCTCAGTGTCAATGCAGCTTTATTCTGTGCCCTCTTCCAACTGACTATGCACAACAGCAACAGTCTCATACGTGCGGACATAATGGGAAATGTAAAGTACAAGATAAAAATGACACAAATCAGAGAGGCCTCTGTGCTTGCAATGATGAGTTTTTAAAGTCACAGCATCCAATACTATTTCTTCCTTTCCAAACCAAAACTATTGTCAGGAGCCTTGAAAACTAACATTGAACTAAGATCAAATGGCACATACAACCAACCTCATGGCAATCTGCACACATGCTTTTATTGCTGACTTTCAGATATGTAATCTGGTATTCAGAATTTATTTCACTGACTGACTTTAGCTCAGAGCCTTTTTTATCCCAAAGCTGCCATAAGTCTGTAACAATGTTGATCTACCTTTATTTTCTCAGAAATAATTTAAACTAATAAAACAGTAGAACCCTCTACCATAAAAAATGTGCTATATTTTCCAGAGAAATAACCAGAGCATCCAAAGTATCAGACACAAATGAAATGGAACTCTGTGGAGAAAGCCTCAGTGTTCTGGCTGTGTGAGAACACCTGCATAGTTTCCCAAAGACACCTGGCAGAACCCTTCTGATATAACCAGCATGAAAACCCACTTGGCATTGCCCAGCTCCCAAATGCTACTCTCCCTACAGTGCTAAACATTTCCTTTTAATGCATTAATTGTTTTGAAACTGTTTCATTTTCCCATTGTAACAGGCAACACGGAACGTTCTCTATTTGTTCTGTGATTCCCAGTGAACTCCATCTAGCCAGCCGCTCTTTGGGCTATCGGGCCAAGGTGAATGTCCTACAGATCTCCACTATGGAATAGCTGGACTTCTCTGGGAGACCAGTCCTATTCCTGGAAAACATCCTCAAATCCTTCCTCAACTATTTCCACTCTGTGACTCATCAGTTAGCCTCTCATGAAGGACTTCATGCTTTTTCATCACAAAACACATTACCTTTTCTTTGATACTATTACAAGACAGCAGCATTACTGGTATAATGTGTCTTTTATCAAAGATATCTCTTCTCTGTGCTTCATAACATGCACTTCTCCAATGTTTAGAATAGTCACCTGCACCTCACTTAATGAAAGCTAATAAAAACATCAGGTACTTCAGTATCATCTTCTTCAGGAAGCTTTTGTTTTGCTGTCACCTACCACTTCCAGATGAAAAGTGAACTCCCCCCAGCCCAAATTCCCAGAAATTTTCTCATTCTTTTTTAGCTTTTGTCCAATACAGAACACAATAAATGCCTACCTGACGTCTCAAGTGGCTGAAAAATATCTACTAAGCCTTATCCAAATACTCCTGGCATAATGAAACCTTTCCTGTACTCCAGTCAGTCTGTGAGACTGAAGTTCAGTCTTAAAGGCTCATTTTCAGTATTTCCTCTAGCAGGAGAAATCCAAGAAGATTTTTTTTTTTTTAGAATGAGCAGAGCTCACGTCCATGTTGCTCCTGAATTTCATTTACTTCTATGAGAAAAACCTAGTTTTCTTTGTGGGATTTCCAAGTAGTAGGATACATTACCACATTTTCTGTTCCTCTATTAAATGAAGGCAATAAGACTCAAAAATATGAAGCTTGGACACAGATGTAAAGGGCCATAAAGTGAGTTCAGAATAGCAGGGATCCAGCAATGCTGGATCTGTCCAGTGAAAGTGGACTGTTCTGCTGGGATAGGCTGGGAGAAGGGATTTAAGTGAGGGAATCCATCCATAATGACTCCAGGGTTGTAAGAGCTAGAAGAAAAATGTGCTGCATGCAAATGTTGCTACAGTTCTCTTTGGGTCTATCACAGCTGGTCCACCAATAAGGTAACTTAACCTTTGCTGCCTTTTCCTCCAGTTCCTTGACACGCAAATGACCTCATCTCAGCCGTACCTGTATATGAATGGAGTCTAAGGGAATTTAAGAGAACAGTGAAGGATCTAACATGCATATCCCTGCATTTAAGTCATGACCTCTACCAGATGGGTAGGAAACTAGCAGATACTGCACCTTTGCACTACTCCCTACTGATGGGCCAAATCAGACTTCGTACAAAAGCAGTAAAAAAACGCCAAACCAGAATGCCCAAAGCAAACCATAAGCATCTCTCTGGAGCATCTGGAGCACCTCTCGTATGGGGAAAAGTTAAGAGACTGTTCAGACTGGAGAAGGGCATGTTCAGGAAGGGTTGCTCCATGTGTACGAGTACCTGTGGGGAGGGTGCAGAGAAGACAGAGTCAGGCTCTTTTCCGTGGTGGCCAGTGCCAGGACCAGAGAGAGGGTCTGGTGATTCTGTGAAACCAGAGGATTGTACTCTACACTTGCTGCTGCCCTGAGGGCATTCTGTCACAGATGTCTTAAACTCAATTTTTGTAGTCTCTCAAAAGTCGCTGGTGATATAATTGGTGGACTTGCTTGACTTCCTTGAGAACAAATTAGTTCTTTTCATATATGCTTTACCTTCTCTTATATTATTATCTTGCTCCTGTAGACCTTATTCAATGAGGCAAAACCTTCACTGATTTTAATGGCAATATTGCTGTAATAATTATTGGAAGGTTGAGCCCTAGAAAATTGTGAAACTTTTATCTTCTGTTTTTCTAATCGTGTTTTCAGAGGCAAATTACCTGTGGTGCTTCCTGCAGTTTATTTATGCTTGAGAGTGAAGGAATACACAACTTACAAGTCCTTGCTGCAAAGCCATTCACCCTGCTGATAGCTGAGATGATTAAAGCCCAAACCCTAGTGTTTCTGACTCATACTTGAATTTAACCTGGTGCTACGTGAGCAGCCATACTGTAACTTAAGCCTTTCTGCTCTCAGGTATGACTGGATGGGCTTCTGTTGTGCCAGCCTGACAGCTCCTCAGGTTTGAGTTGCTTTGCTTTAAAAGCAGTCTGTGGTGCTGAGGCCCACTTAAGTACAAAATACGTTACCATCAGATACACAAACAAATTTTCTGAGACAGAGTAGATGTTCTTATAGGAATGTTCTACTCTGCTTGGTTCAGTCTTCTTGGTCTGTAACTTTTAGACTATGCTGTAACTGGAAATAATTCAAAAGCTGGGGAAAAAAAAAATCTCATTTCAGAGAAGCTGGCAGTCATTTTCAAAGAAAACTTAATTAGTTTTCTATCCTTGTGACCAAAAGCGTGTCTTTTTCGTTTGTCAAACCTGGAAGAATTACAGAACTTAGGCACAAGTATATGTCATGTCGCTAATGAAGCTTTGCCTTCGTTTCAATTCACTGTATGCAGAAGCAATCAGACCGAATTGCATTCAGGGAAAAAAAACCATACCAAACCTAAAACCAACCTCAAATCCTATCTGCTCCTACCTTTGAAGAATTTAAGGGAAGAGTTTGGTGAAACTAATTTGTTTAATTCCAATCTTGATTATTTTTACTTCAATTTTCTGGAAAAAAATTGAAGATATTTATTATTCTGCTTTTGGCCTCCATTATTTATATAACTTGAAGTTGATCAGTATTCTGTTTGATCCTTGACCTATACTGAAGGAGAGCAGCTTGAAGAACCGTCCACTTCAAAAAACAAAATGAAATTACTTCAAAGTTCCATGGTCTTATTAGGATGAATACTTAAGAGACTCTTTGTTCTTGTCCATGGAGCTATAGATCTCCTTAAAAATAATTTATTTACTCTTTTACTTCTACAGGCTGCAAGAACAAGGCACAGGCTGAGGACTTTGCAGAAAAACAGAAGTACAGAACATGCGACCATTCAAATAAAGATCTGTGTGGATGCACTAATCGTTTTGCCTTACCCCTATTGAACATGACAGCAAACCTTCTTCAAGTAACAAGCTGATGAAAGGCTTGTGTTTAAACTTGTAACAAGGTTAGAGTTAGGAAAAAATCTTGGTGTAGAAATGTTTGAACACTTTATCCTAATATTTATTGCCAAAATTATTTCCTGTAAGCCCTTGACATTGAACCCTTTCACTTTGTTAACTGCTGGACAAACACAGAACAAAACTGACTGTGTCTACTGAAGAATGCAAATATCAGGAAAGAGATGAATACAGACACACCAAGGACACACAAAGAAACCTGTCTGAAGTAATTTTAATGCTTGCAAGCAGTGCAGGAAAAATTAAGGATACAATAACGGAAGGGGATGAAGTAGGAGGATCACAACAGATGGAGGACTCTGGGTTAAGGAAGCTAAGTTGAAGATCAGTGGGGTTTTGAAGAGCAACAAGAAGCTGGAGAGAATGTATGAATATGGACAGGATCTCACTATTGCTTTCCTTCCTCACTAAACCAGTCAAACTTTGAAGCACCTCTCTTCCTGGGCTTCCCTGCCCCATCCTCTCCAGCCAGCAACAGCTGTATTCTTGCTCTGTATTGCTTTCTTTGTGGCTGCGATCGAGGAGAGAGAAACTGCTGAAGGAAGCAGGATGGGGACGTGTAGCTGTGCAAGAGGAAGAGCAGAGTCTGGCTGCTTAGGGAATAGTTGCTGCTCCAACAGGTAAGTCTCCTGTCTCCTCCAGCATGGGCAGAACGGCTCTTTGCTGCTGCCATTAGCCTGTTGCCGTGGGCCAACTGCCTACCTGGCTATACCCAAAGCTGGCCCTAAGTCGGAATCACAACCATAGAAATCAAGATGTGTTACATTAATATTTCTAGTGGTTTGTAACAGCACGGGATTCTGTACCAGCTACTATATAGGTAAACAGCGTACCAAGTAGAGAGAAAAGGAATTTATACCTCCTGTGGGAGATCTGGTCTTGCTCACTACTCATATGTTCACCATCAGGAGCAAGAAACAGCCTTTCTGAAGCATCAGGATGAACAGAATATGTTAAATTTTAATTTACTCTCTGTATTAAAAGTACTGCCTAGTAATCTGAATCTATTCCGGATATCCTGCCAATAAGACTCTTACCATTGTAAGAATTTCATTTGCAGGAGGCCTAACATAAATATATTTGAACCAACAATCATTTACACAGGGTGAAAATATACAGCACAATGGAAGAAGCATTTTTTTTTTAATCCATTAAATCCTCTCTGTGACATGCACTGACATTTATCTATGGTATTCCCTTCAATTGTTCTCATTAAAATTGGACTACAGTTACTTGTAGCCTTGCAATGTGTTAAAATGAAGAAGAAGAAAAAAAAGTACTTTTGAGAGCAGTTAATTTGGAATTAAATTAGTTTCTTCGCAGATCAGAAGATATGTACATAGCAGAATCTTATTGAATTATACCAGCATGCTTCACTATGTAAGAAAGAGCAAAGGACAGCGAGATATTACTCCTCACAGAATTGCAAAGCTATACCCCCAATCAAATCCAATCAAGGAAAGAAAAAAGAATATGAAACCAATTCTGTTCTGAAGGATCATTTATCTTTTTTTTTTTTTTTTTTTTTTTTTTTAAAGGTAGGTAAAAATATAACAGTTTGGTGTGCCAAAAAATAGTTTTAAACACAGGCCCCATTGAAGTAAGCAGGTGTTTTTCCACTGACCTCAATAAGGGTCTTTCTAACCTAGAAGTCTACTGTGATGTGGTGATGATGCAGAAGGTCAGACAAGTCATTGGATGAGACACTGGCCATTGCTTGAGGAACAGTGATCGCAACCTTCTAGGTCCAGCTTGAGAGAACAGGAAAGCATTCCAGTCAGAATATGTATGCGCATGAACTTCAAAGGGGTAAATTTTCCAAATCAGAATAAAATATGAGATAAATGTACTGGGAAGAGAATTCACACAGAAAAATATGAATAAAATTTAATTAAAATCAAAACCATACTGTGAAGGAGGAAAAGAATTCCAGGCAACTTCTGGTTCAGTACAGATGTAAAGGCAACAATAAAAATAAAGCCTACTTCTAAATCTAGGGATGGAATAAGCAAGGGATGGATAGACATCAGTACAAATTACAGGTTAAAAAGTAAGGAAATTTCATATGGGTTGCAAAAGACAAAGACTCAAATCCATGATGACCATAGGCAAATATCTAGAGCTGCTAACAGATGCAGAAGAGTTGGAATTACTTCAGAAATATTTCTTCTGAACTTTGAAAAAACAGGATAGTGTACCTGTAGCGTGTGAAGATTGGTGCTCTCTAGTCTATCAGTGGCAAAGAGGATGCAAAGCCACAGCCATGGGGGATAAACGCTTTTTGTTCAGGAGATCTATAGCATTTCTAGCCAGAAGCCTAAAATTTTGGCTGAGCAATTTTTACTGATACAAATTTTTTAATACATCTTGGAATACCAGGGCACAGATAGAACATTAAGGTACCAAATTCTTGTGCTAAAACCTCTGTATGGTACACTCTGTAAATGTGGTGAATTCACAATGAAAACAGTTTGGTGAAAAACAGGTAAATTGCCTCCTGGAGAACAGGATGGCTGAGCTGCAGCTGCAAGCCAAAAAAAGGCTTGTGACATTAAATTGTCTCCCTGGAATACATGCGGGAGGCAGAAGACCTGGCGTTTAACCCAAGAGGAACGAGCTAGAGAAAAGTTGGAAGGAGCAATGTTCTAAAACAAAAACTGAAGGAGAGAAGGAGGAGGGGACTGGGAGCAAAAGAGGAGTCAGAACAGGAGATCTGAATCTATAGGTATCAAAAGCAACTAATTAAAATAATGGAGAGACATAATTGGTTTCAGTTTTAATACAATAAAAGCTTAACAGCTTTTTCTTTTTGCAAATCCAGTGAAATAAAAATTGACCATAGGTCCAATAACCTCTTTGGTTAAAAATGAGGGGATAAGCAAGAATGCATTTACCTATATTCTTCTGAACTAACTCCAAAGAAAATTAATTGCTTCACTTTAACCTTCATCCCTACTGGAGAAAAGCACGCAAACATAACACTGTTAGCTACGGATTCAGCAGTGAGTACAAACAGTAGCCATGAGTCAGATCTGCATAAAACTCTGTATCCTCAGGAACTCGTGGTGGCAGAGATGCTGCTGAGCTGGACCCAGAAGAGCTAGATGGAGAACAAGCAGCGTCTAGCAGCAAGCACAGAACGTAACTAGAGAGCAGCCGAACAAGTGGGGCAAACACGCAGCAGCGTGTTGTGAGATGAAGGGATGCCGCAGCGGCTGGTGCTGGACCGGCTGCTTCAATGTTCAGACAGAACCTCAGCAGAGCAAGAGATTCTGTTTCAAGGTGGGAGAGGAGAGAGGTAAATGCATGCATCTGGCCTGACATATGTTTTGGCTCAGCTCTGGGAAAGGAAAAAGATACGTCGTGTAAAGAACCGTCACAAAGAACAAGTGATAAATAATGAAGAAAGATTTTGCATTGTTTGTTTATAGAATATCAAGAGCATCCTGCTAGGTGCATTTTCAATTATCATTCATCCTGCAAAGCCCCACTGTGATTGCTTTAACCTTGATTTTAAGAGAGAAGTAACAGTAATGTGCAAGCATATTGCTACAGCCACGGTATCAAGGAAAGAATGGTGAAAAGTGTATTTATAAAGCGGTAAAATCACATTAAAACTGCTATGCAATAAAAAAACTACATGGTAGGCAGCAGCTGGGAAAAGGGTATTCACAAACCAATAACATCCTGTTAAAACTCATGTGCAATAAAGGCATACTGAGCAGAATTTGTAACAGTTCTCAGCCCAGGACCCTCAAAAGGGGTTTTTGACCTTTCCAGTCCCGCCAGCTTCAACTCAGCACTTGAAGTACTGCTCAGGAAGCACCCAGGACACAGCCTGGTTTAAGAAATGAGGGTTTTTTCCTCACTAATCAAACAAACACAGAAATATGGTCTGTTAATCAATTATGTAGCAAGTAAGATTATTAAAAAGAGAAAGTACTTGTGAATCTAATTGAACTACCTTGATGGATACAAGAATAAAAATATGTGTCTGCTTTAAAAAATGCAGCCTTCCAATAGCACGTGGTTGCGTTTTCAAAACCGTTATTTTCCTGCACCCAAACTGAGCATGCATAGCTCTGTTTGAGAATAAATAATGGTTTGGGATAATTTTTAGGGGCTGAACAAACAAGCACACTTGTGAATTGACAAAAAATGATTCTTTGGGGGTTTTTTCTTACCAAACTGAATCTGCTATTATACTTCCAGGTTTTTTTTGAAGTGACAACAAAATTAATCTCATGATACAATTCTGCAATGAAAATGTTTCTCATGTTTTCTTTTCAAAGCTTCAGAATGTTTCGACTTTCAATTTTTTGGATAAACAATCTGCTGAGTTTAGTGCAAATTTACCAAAATAGTTTAGCTCCATTCAAGAGTGCCTGTTTTTAATGAATAACTGATTAGCTCACAATTTGAACCACCTTTGTTGCACCTCTGATTCTTCCCTGTAACAGGTGTAATCTAAACCCCACTGAAGTCGATTGGAATTTCTGCATGTCAGTGAGCAAATGTCAAACATCCCACTGCTCAGACACTGGTATGCTAAGGGAACTTGATACAGAAAAGCAAGAAGAATTAAAAGTAAACATTGGAAAGTAAAATTAATGTCTGCTAGAGCTGCAGTGGCTTAAATTCTGAGGCTACTCAGCAACTGTAAACAAACCTTTCCGAAGGTAAGCTGCAAAAGAGCACGCCCAAAGTGATCAGGGTACAGTGAAGCTCCAGAAAGGTACTCAGGATATAAAAAGAGCAAGAAAAGAAGAAGAAATGTTGTGGTTCAAGTAAGATTCCGTGGTGACAGAGATACAGCAGAAGCTGCTGAGGAGACCAGGTGGGTAACAGATAAGTTATTGAACTGGGGACAACATTCTATCGTCATTCACCTCTACTGTGCCTGCCAGCAAGAGACTCAGGGTGCTGATCCGTGCTCCCCACCCCTCCCAGGACCAAGCCCATGTGAAAGACATGGGGGTCTCAGAAACATCACTGCAAAGGGCTGACTGACACCAGTGCAAGAGCAGGATTGGACCATGTGTTACTGCCTTTGAGGAGATCAGGGGACAGAGCTCTTCACGTGCCTGATAGATTTTGCATCTGACAAAGAAATCTAGGTTCTGTGTTCTGCAGGCAAGTGTAGGTCTTTCTGGAGATCTTCCTGAAGCCCAGATAACCAATGACTTTTCTCTGCACCTAAGGAGGTTTTTGCCAGATTTGTTAGACTAGAGCAAAACTCACCACCGCTACTGCAGATGCATCATGCTCCTTGTACTACTGCTCTTAATAGCTACGGTGGACTGCTTACCCTAACATAATGTCTTAGCCCAAAACCAGGCCCTGGAAACACACACACATTCAGTGTGCCATTACAAGATCCTTCATTTAGCTCGTTACTAGAAACTCATTTCTTGTACATTACATACAGGAATGAGCTGGCCTCATGTTTTAAACATCTGAAAAAGCCAATTAAGCTTGTCCCGGATCCCATTGTTTCTTTCTTTTACATTAAGGCTTCTTTACAGTTGAGATCCCTATATAGGCTATGTCTCCAACAAAAGTAACATAAAACAAGAAGCTGAATTTTATTCCTCGGGTATAATGAGCCTCCAATATGGCACTTAGGAAGAAGCTGTTCTTACATAGAATAAGCAAGAGCGATTAAAAGTGCAAAGGCTGGATTTTACGTTCACTTACCAGCTGTGGTTCACAGCTCTTCCATGAACTGTATTATCTAATAAAAAACCACTGAACGTCATGTTGCTCGGTCAGGCTATAGAGGAAGCTGCCGTTCTCCTTCTGAGAGTTGCAGGTATCACAAGAAACGTGATGGGATGAATGACACAAATGGCAGGGAAGCCTAAATCCAAACTGGGACAAAGGCAATTGGAAAAATAGCCTTTCAAAGTGACTCCACTTACTTTGGCAACCAATTTGGGTTGGTGTCTCTTTTTTTTCCCCAGTGTGAAACAACCAAAAAAAAGCACAGAGATGCACACAGGCTCTCCTTCACTGCAGGGCAGGCACGGAGCACAAGGTAGAGATAAGCAAATACAGCTCTCAAAAGGCAGAGCACTGATCTTGAACTTCTTGTTGACTAACATTTTTGCAAAGCTCAGCAGAACAGCCTCTCTTGTATAACCTGGGCTGGGACAGCCCCAGGTAAAGAAGCAAGCAAAACCTAAATGTTTACAGACTAATTTTTTCTGCACTTTGTAAATTTAAGAAAATGCTAGTCGTGGATGAAATTTAAATTGCTTTTAACTTCATCCGAAAGAGCCTGCCGATGCCTAAGCAATTTTTTTCTTGAGGAAAGGAAATCCATTTTGGGTATTTGGGGGTGGCAGATTTTTATTTCAGCAGGTTGCTGATGTCTGCTTTTACATGGATGCTTCTTGTGAAGGTCCTTCCCAGTGAAGCTGCAGGTGGTCACCACATGCATGAGCTCCCAATGCAGCAGATTATCACCCCTGAGTCCAACATGGTGCTCCATGTTGAACATGCTCAACTACTTCCCTCAACTAATGCATTTTAACAGCCTTTGGCTCAGGACCTATTTCCCAGTTACAAGAAGGGTTGAAAATAAAGTGCTGGGCTGACATTTGAGTGTTTCCTTAACTCAATTTGTAATCTGATTTTTTTTTTCCACCAGGAACCAGGGAGTTTATTGGTATAAAGTGATCGATCTGGCATTTGTGCGTTCAGCCCTTTATATTGAATCAGGGGTGCATGTCTGCCTTGGTCTTGCATGAGAATACTGATGATTGAAATTCTTTACTATTGAGATGATTTCCAGATTATAATGCTATTTTATTTTTTACACAAAAAATAGTGAAGTGGGGAGGAAAGGAGGAAATATTCCATCAGAACACAAAGAGAAACAATTGCTCTCCTCTCAGACTAAAGTACAAACTGAATAAATTTAAAAGCAATGTAGTGGTTCAGGCCTCTATTTTTCTTAATTATTTATCTTCTCATAGGAAAATCACAAAGATTTGATTGAAAATAATAATTACGAAAGCTGCTGTTGTGTTGCACATCATGAGAAATTAATCTCTGTTTTCATCAATCAGCAAAAGTGAAACTCATCAGTGCAGTAAGGCAGAAGAAGAGCTTCCATGCACCACAGAAATCCAATGTCAACTTGCTTCTGACATTAGTCATCTCTAACACCTAAATGTCGTGCTCATTCTCTGACCAGGAAATGACCAGGGATGGAACATATTGTATACTAAAATTGCACCATTGTTTATCCCTATCATACTGTTAATACTGTCTAATTTGTTGACTAGCTTCACCTCAGGGACTCTTTAATCACTACGATTTCCCAATTTCCTCTTGCTCATTGAATGCATGTGCTCAGGAGTGATCTCCCCAGGAGATAGCTGTCTGCTTTTTTTTTCCAGGTTGATTCTCATTTTGCATTTCCAGTGCATATACTTTTCTCACTAGGCATTATTTTGTTTTCGATTCCTGTAGTGTTTATAGCACCTCTCACCTCAGTATCACCTACAAATTTTATTAACATTCTTTTTTCTCCTTCTCCAAAATGCAGTTTTTTTCATTATTTCTTTATGATGAAGCATCCTCCCTTCCAGCCTCCCCAAAAGAACCACAGATCTCTTAAAACAATGACTTTAAGAAGTCATTTTGTTTAATTGGAAAAATATCTCATTTATCTCCTTTACAGAGTAGTTTAATCATGTCTGGTTCATAAATTTGAAAAGTTTACAACTGAAAAATAGCAGTATAATTCAATGCTGTGAAGTCTGGAAAACATGGATTGGTCCACACTTGTACCTTGTGCATAAAATATGCTCATTGCTCCCTGGTGAGGCTCAGGCATCCATGTCTTTATGGCAACATAAAGCCTGAAGCAGACATATTCTCTTGTTCTCTATGTGTAAAAACAGGATCTGATGTTACTCATGTTCCTCCCTTTCATTTTATTATTGCCTTTTGTCAATGGATGCCACTGAAACTGTTGATTATTTTGAACCACACTTTCCTTTTCTGTGTCATAGTCCGTGTTGGGGAGCTATAGCGAAGAAAGCCTCCTTTAGGGGATCATTTATACAATTTTGAAAGGGCTTTTTTCCTCTGCAAATCATTTAAAAGCTACAATTCAGAAGCTGGGTTAGCAGTGTTTTCCCTTGACTCTCTAATGTACTTTCTCATGGCTGCTATCTAGGTTCTTGCCCTGTAAGCACACAGCGACCTCCTAATCCATCCCTATTTTTAAGACAGAGACACAAATGTTGCAGGAAAACATATTTGCAGCAAGATCAGGAAAAAAAGGGCCAATATTTTGCAGTCTTACTACTTTTCCCTAACCATGGATATTAAACAGACCACATGATAATTATGTATTTTCTACCTCACTGACCTTTGCTGCTTACTGATATATTCCCAGTCTTCTTGACATTGCCTGACTCATACGAATGTTTTTCCATTATGAAATGATTACAAGCCATGTTTTTCCTACAGTCTTACTGAAAATATTCATATCAAATAGTAGCACAGAATAATATTAAGATTTGTGCTAGGAGAATAAAAGGTTTTACTTCTCTCTTGATTGCAGCAGAAATTTATAAAGTTTGGCAAGCTGTTCTTTATGTAAATGCTTTCTTTTCTCATCACCAATACAATGTCCTAGTTACTTAAGGGTTTGCTAGCATACCACCAAAAAACATAGTTTGCTTGTGCTTCAGAGATGGACAGGGAGTATTTTTAAATCTGTAAACAATGCCGCGGAGTGGCTGCAAAGTAAACACCCGGAAAGGAGGAAGGGAAAACTAAGGTCTTTAGAGAGGTCCAGCTGGGGCTGTGTGGAGATGCTCTTCCAGGGACTGAGGGAAGCTCAGCTCCAGAAGCTGCTCACAGCCCACGTGCATTCCTCTGCCGTTCTGCAGTATCATGAGGATACGGGACAAGGATACTGTGGGTCTGTGTCGGTGTCAGGTGCGCTCAGTCCTCACTCACAGAAAGATGAAGGCAACTGGGAACTCTTGACTACCCTGCACGACCTAGGTTTATGGCATCTCTACCGCAGACGTTATCAATACCATACATTTGAGCTGTTCATTTGTTGCCTGCTACTGGCGTACCTGAAGTGCTGACTGTATGGTAGCTTTATATTTACCAGTAAAGATAAACAAATAGACAGAAATGTTATTTATAAACCTAGATGCAGATAGTATCAACCTCAGTGCTACCCAAAGAGCACACTCCTTTGTTAGCACAGTGAGGGAAACTTTTCCCTCCAGTCATTTCAAAACAGATAGAAATATCCAGAAGAATATCACTTTTTCAGCATTCCAGCAGCAACAGGAAACTGGTTGCTCCTGAAAGGACAGTAGAAACCTGAGAAATACGGATAGGATCAAAACAAAGAGAGCTTTTAGGGAGGTGACACAGAAAGGTGGCCTTGCAACAGAATGTCTCTCTGCTACAGGTTTGAAATATTAACAGGGTAAGCTACAGTCCACCTGACACTTTGTAGGCAGACAGCACCCTATGGTAATCCGCCCCTTCAGTTTATTCCAAGGAATAAGTGTGCCGATAAATGCTACTTCAGTGGCATGAGGCAGAGGAACACCAGTGGAAGCAAAACTAAAGCAGAAATACTGTAATTAAGCTTTGTAGCCATAAGGGCAGATTACCTTTGTAAGATCACTGCAGATAAATATAGGGAATAGTTTAGAAATTTTGTGCAGCTGTGGAAAAAATATTCTCACACTCTGTCAGATGCAGTTTTCTATGGACACGGCCCAGTCAGAAACCACCAACTTTGTCTGGAAGCTGACTGAGTACTTTTCAATGTGCTTCCTGGGTAAAAGAAGACAAAGAAAGCCATGAGAGCCGCAGAACTAACTGCTCCCCTGTATCAAAATCCTGCCTGATAGGGGTAGAGAATAAATGATCTTTGGGTCTTCAGAAAACATTATTAATTAGGTCTAGTACCTGCTGCCAGCAACATTAGAAAGTTTCCAATGGGAAAGCCTGTTCAGTTGTGTCAGGAGGTGTGACAATCAAAAGGAGTTAATGGCTCCTCACTGCCGTGTACACGATTCTCAACTCGGCACATGCGTGCATCAGGCTGAAAACTCAATTTCTAACCACCTTCTTTGGCTAAACTTCTAAAAATGGCTTTGCCAGTCACAAAGAAAAAGTGGATTCTGTTGAAACAGGAGTCTAAAGCAGAAAAAGTCTTCTGTACTCCAGCAAACACACCAGTGTTAAAAAAAAAAGAAAAACTTGCACAGGTACAATAAGTAATTATTAAACCAAAGAGGTCATGGAAGTCAAGATGAGCCCCAACTGCCTTTCCACCGGCTCTCCTCTAAGTCACAAGAGAGTCTCATAATATGTCTTCACATGATAGGTGTGAAAATACAAAGTCAGCCTGTAAACTTTTGATGCAATTAATGGGCCTCTTTATTCTGCTTCCCATGATACAGAGTAATGTGTCTTTGTGTATTGAACTAGAAGTATGGCCATAAAGGTTAGAGAGGGTATTTCATAGTCTGAAAACGTCTTCATTGCAACAGATCTATTGGTTTACAACCATGGCTTTATACTCTCTATTATTCACTGCTCCTGTCCTGTACAACTTTATTCTCCTGGAGTAACAAGGACTTTTAATCTTTCTATTGATAGAGTTAAATGAGAAATCTCTTATCTAATAAAGGTAAGTAGTAACCCAATTATCCATTACTTGCCGCTATGTGTGGGTAATAGAATAACACTAGAGCTGTTTGAAATTTTCAGATAATGCTTTTATAGGACTTTCCATACTCAAAGCAGTGTGAAAAGACGTAACCCTCTTACCATCTCTGCAAGGAAAGGAAGTATCACTACCCTGACTTTACAAAAAGAAAAACTGAGGCTGAGAGCAAACCTTTCCAAAAACAGTTGCCTAAAAAGTAGGATTAAATTCAGAATTAGCTGTCCAACAGAGTGACCTTATTATCAAATCTCAACATTTATCTAAATCAGGCTGCTTGGTTAGGTGTCTTGATGTTTTCAGTTTGTATTTTGCCATTTAGATTTGAAGGTCTGAATGGTGTTTTCCATTACAAGTGAATTACTTTCTTGAACAAATAGTTACATTTCCAAATTCCAAATTGGTTTTTGGCAATTCAGACAAACGCTTATATACTGTGTTTGCCAATTGTGTGCACATTAGGCTTAGTAAACTCATTCACTCTGCAGTGTGAAGGACAGAAACGAATGCAAACACAGGAAGGGAGAATTTGTAGCCCTCAAATAAGACATCTTTGCAGCACTAGTCCGTATTTACACCCAATACTGGACTTCTGATAATGCGTTCAATATATTAATGCCCACCTTAAACACCTGACAAATTTTACCTGTGTAAGTTTACTAAAAATAGGAATATTTTCTGCATATTTGTGTATTTTTCTATTTCCCTGTTTCTGGCCTCTCCCATGGTCATAAACTGCAAAGGGGTTACCCATGGTAGCTCTGGTAATTTCCGTAGTGCTGTGTTAATTTGTTCCTCAGCTTGTATGCGTAACAGCGATATTCATTTGAACCTTATGAAGTTTCCTCCCTTTATTAATTGCATTAGGCCTGGATTTTAACTATTGGTTTCTATTTCAACAATAAGTTCATTTCAGTTTAAACTTCAGAGACAAATTAGAACTAATTCTATTTTATGAAAGGAAAAGCTTCGACACCTTTTCAAATCCAGACTTAATTTGCTTCTGATATATTAAACAAGTATCTTGTTCGCATTTTAATTTGGGTTGCTCTAGCTTAATGAAATTGTATTAAATGCAACAGTGGAAATGCTCTTCTGAGTGTGAATTATTGTAATGCTATTCACTTTTATTTGTTAAAAAAAGAAATAAGAAAAGAATCAATCACACACACTACCTCTACAAATTATGGATATCTTGACAATTCAAGAGCCCAATTAAATCTCATGGAAATCAACAGAGTGGTCTCTTGGCCAAGAAAGCACACCAACATTCAAAAGCTGATTGCAACTAGCTGAAATGAAAGAATGGGCAGTCCCTCCACCCCCAACACTTACTTCCCTCAGCTTTTGAGAACATCTGAATACTACCCCATACTCTTCCTGCACCTTTACATTTCTGAGTGCTGAAGGGAGTTTCTTATGAAAATTACTGGTTTAGAAGAAGAATGTGGTATCTCATGTTTCCTGGCAAACTGGGTTTCCAGCCCACCCACCCTTTCTCCTTCCTCTAGTCATGATCCTTTGGACCGTATTTTCCTCTTCTCACATGTTCTGCACTGAAACTGGTGATGCTGTTCCTAATTCACTGCCATGGAAACCTAAAATATTTCACTTATTCAACCTCCTTTATGAGATGGCCCTAGATAAGACTAAGTGGTCTGCAGGATGCTAACCACCTGGAACACAGGCTTGTTCTGGGTTCCTGCTGCAGCATTTTGGACTGCAGCAGAGCACTGGCTCCCAACAGTGAAGTACAACTTGCTAGTGAGGCACATCAGCATCAGATGATGGAAAGCTCAGTGTGGAATCTGTGTTAATAGGCTTTGCTGGGCCTTTTAGTTGGTGCTGGTAGGCAGTGGCAAGGGGCTGAGCTGGGAGAGATGCTTGGCTAGAGGTATGAGGAGAGAAATGAAAAAGTGGTGACAGTTAGGCTTGCTTCAAATGATCGTACAGGAGAGCATTCACTTCAGGAACCCTCATCCCTAGGCCATGGAAATGATGCTGGAGAACTAATATAAAAGTACTAAATTTATTTGTTTAATATGTGGAGAGTGACAGGACAAGCATATAATTTTCCGTCTAGTTCAGACAAGGCAATTGGGTCAATGTCATTTTCACCCATCTGTCTCTCCTTGCCTTGTCTCCTGTAGACCTTCTGCCAAATTTGCCCTGAGTTACAATCTGTGCAATCAACCTAGAAACCAAGATGGAGACTGCAGGCTGCAAACAATCCCAACAGGAGAGGACAGGGTGAAGAAGACTGGATAAATGTTGTTGAAGAGTGGCAGCCACTACACAGCACGGAGGCTGGCAGAATGGTCCAAGAGCTGCTGGTTAGACAGCCCATGTCCTGCCTTTGGACTCAGAATGACTGCCTAGTAATTACCTGAGTAATTACCCAGCTGATTATCTGACAGGTTTCCCTTTTCCTTCAGACTGCTGCCACAGAATGTTAGCTGAGACTGGCAACAAGAATGCTAACTTTATGTGAGCTACAGAAAATATGAATCTTGAGATAACAAGGGTTTCAGCCCCCTCAGCTCTCTGTGCCTGGCAGTTAGGAGGCAGCGATCACCCACCTCCACACCATTAAATGTCTTGATCCAACATCTTGGAGCTCTTTCAGGAAGAGTCAAATCCCACTTAATCTAACAGAAGACTGGCTACTCCAAGTAGCTGAAAAAATTACTTTTTCCAATCAAAAATGGTAAAACTACTTCCCTGAGGTAATTAAAGCTGTTAGAATTAGAACTTTTAGAACTGATAGCGATAATAACCAAACTGAGCTCTGATGACTAATGTGGTACAAGGGGGCTTTGCTTATCTGTGGAGCACTTTAACAGCAATAATTGCTAATGTCGTGCTGTCGTAACGTAAAAGGCCATGGATTTTAGAAAGGCAGCAAAGCACAAGACGAAAATAAATAAAACAAATGGTCTATGAGAATCATCTGTTGTCTGTGAGTAAGTGGTTGGCAGCAATTCAGTTTGCTTACAATCTTGACAAGCATCTCCCTCGCTGACGGAACAACTAACATGCCTCAGCAGTAGCTGCAAAAGTAGCCCAAAGTGATTAAATCTCACTCTTTCTTTCAGGAAATCGCCTGTGATGTCTTGTCTCACAACTACATTATGTCTCATTATAAGTTCTGTCTCCTATATAGATTAGACTTCAGTTTAAAAGTCCCACAGAGCATCTGCTGTTGAAGGTTCCCTGTCAATATGCTGCAGATGACAGGAATATGTTATATATACATCATGGGAAATCTGAACACTTTTAATCATGTCTTAGGAACGGTTGCTCTGTAAATAAAAACATCCTCATTTCTATTTGCATGTTTTCTTTACTGGAACCAGGGATGCTGAGAGCTCCTTTTTGTCACTTTTCTCTTGAATCACAGAATGTTAGGGATTGGAAGGGACCTCAAAAGATCATCTAGTCCAATCCCCCCGCTGGAGCAGGATGGCCTAGATCAGGTCACACAGGAACGTGTCCTGTTCCAAGGTGAAGAAATCATCTTAATTTGATGAAGATAAACTCCTCCAACCTAAGATAGCCACTACAATGACTGGTAGGGGCTGAAGAAATGCCCATTATTTTTAAGACAATATTAAAATAAAGGGAGATTCATACTAAAAATGTTAAATTAGTTTGCATTTAGTTGTCTAAGGACTGTTATGATACACAGGGGTCCGTAACTCTTCAAAGAAAAAGCAACCGTTACCTGGGCCAAAATAGTCCCATTCTGTTTAAAAGAAAAAAGTATTTTCTTCAATGAAGCGCACACAGAAATTCACCAGTGAGAGGCACAAGCTGACATGCGAGGAAGGGACTTTTACTCCCTGCATTAGCACTGTGCATTCCTGAATGGGCACCGGTATGCCCTGTCCCCTCACACCCGTTAAATGAAGCTGTACCTGCGGGGGATACCTGAGATGCTCTTCCCCTAGAACACATTACTCAGAAGTTGTGAGGAATTGCTGCATATTGGCACTATACAAAGAAGTGTTTAGAGTAGACTCTTACGTTAATAAGGATACTCCGCTTCAGATACTGAAAGGTTTTAGTCATCAGATCTGTACTTGATTATTTCAGCATGTTATCAAATGTAAAAATAATTTACTGTTTTCTGTTTTCTAGGCTATGTAGTACTTTGGACAGTAGAAAGAAGAAAGATACATAAAGTCTTCTCCTTCCCTTAGGAGAGAGGAAATCCTAAGGCTTAACACTGCTCCCTAACAGAGCCATCTGTAGAAAACGTGCCAGAGCAGCCTGTTTTGCAAACCAGTGACTGCTGCCTGCATTCTCTTCAGCAACGTGTATTTACCCTTGAGGAAATGCAGAGTTTATCCAAAATGACCATAACCACTCAGGTGAAACATGCTACAGGTATCCATAGGAATGAACAGCACTGGATTTCACTTATGCACAGAGAAGTCCTTTAGCAGTATGTTATGATCTAATGATAATCAAAAGGAAGTTATCAAAAGGAAGAAATCAAAAGGAAATCTAGAAACCCGAGAGGAGACTGTAGCATGGTGTGAAACCTAATCATCCTTCTGCCTGCCCACTGAAGGTTCTGAACTTCTTTAGTGTCCCTGTCTGGCACATCCATTCAAACACAACTCCCTTTTGAGCACTGATGAATATTATGGCTTCTACAGATCCCTCATGAAAACTTTATTCCAAGTCCTAGACAAGCACAGGAGAAGCAACCCTGCCCCAGAGGATTAATCATGTGAAGAGAGGAATGACAAGGCAGAAAGGCACCGTGTCTTCCCTGAGTGTGGCACAAGGCAAACAGCAAAATTTCAGCTGAAAGCTCCCATTCACATCTTACTGCAGCGCCGTGCGCAGGAGCAATTTGTAGCACACTCTACAGAATATTCAACATTTGCTACTCTATTACACATCTCACCAGAAAAAACAAATAGCCCCCCAGTCCTCCCTCAGGAGACCCTGCTACCCCTCATGCTAGCCAGCTCCTGGGCACTTTAGGTCACAGTTCTCCTCCTAGGTCTAGCCAGGGAGAGGATTTGATCATTCTTACACAAAGTAGTATGGAACAGACAAAAAAAAAGAAAAAAAAAAAGGGAAGAGGGAAAGGAAATTAAATGCTTTTTGGAACTTTTCAAAGCTAGTACTTGTCTGAGAATTAAGGACAGAGTGAAAGCAGCAGCGATTGGTGAAAGACCTGTGCAACATCTTTGCCAATTTCTATTGCGATGGCGTGGATTTACACTCTTCTCTGAGTTCATGACTGGTACCTCTGGCAGAGGAGGGCTGTGCTGCGAAGGGAGGAGCTGATGGTGCTTTGGAACAGACATGCTGTAGGTGGACAAGAATAACTGCCCTCCTGGTTTGCCGCCAATAATCCTTTCTTAAAGAAACACAAAAGATCAGTATTCAGTATCAACAGAGAAATATTTAAAATGTATTGACTGGTACGTACAAAACCATGCTGACACGCTCAGCACTATTTCAGATAGGGGAAAAGTAGTGCTACATTAGCTACTAGCTATAGCAACACCAAAAATGCTTGTAGGATTCCCCCCCTCCCCATTTGTCTCTCAGCTATTTTCTGTCAAAGCACAGAAATCAATAGTGGCACACTGATAGAACCCAGATTGGTTTGCAGATCCAGTACATGGTATCCAGTCAGTCAAGTGTGATGGATTTAATTCATGCAGCACTTATTATTCCCAAGCTTTGCTTGTCAACAGGAAAAAAAGTATAGATCTGAAAAGCAATCAGGCAGTTTTCAGAAAGACAAATCTTGCAGTGGTTCCACACTCCTCCTTCCACCCATTAGTTTGGATTTCTTTTCTTCACTCTCATTTCTGTACTTTTCATATCTGTAACATCGGCATCATAAGAAGGGCAGCCGTTGCCATAAAAAGTCTATTAAATTTTCTGGTAATTTCTATTGCACATACACAAATGTTTTAACTATAGCATGATGACACCGTTCTCTGATGGGCAGAGATGATAAATTGGGAATCCAGTAGGATGAAGCACATTAAAAATACTAAGGATCACAGATGTTAACATGCAGCTGTTAACTCTCTCAGAGAGTTTTGGTCTACATTTTCAGATGGCTTCCCTTTTTCAGAGACCAGTATTTTACTTTGTATTTTCCCAGTTAATGGTATAAATCCTTTTGCATTAATAGCTCTGTATCTAAACAGAAATTTTCCCATCAGTAGTAAGGATATAGTGAGTGCTAAAATTTAAATGGGGCTGCAGTGGAAACTTCAGAAGTCCACCGAAACCCCTAAGTTTCTAACTAACCAACCACATACAAACCACATCCATTTTAGAAAGTTTTGGGAGTGCCCAGTAGGTGAGGGCTGAAACAATTTCAAGAAATTATCCTGCCTTTATCCTTCCCCAAGCATCTGCCCATGTCCTCTCATGGAAAGGGGATACCAAGATGTACGGACTGCCATAATAGTACAATTCCTGTGTTCTTCTAATTAGCGTGCTGGCATGACTTAGCCTGCTCACTTTTACTGGGACCTGACTTTCTGGAAGCTTGTCTTCAGTCATTAAAAAGGAATTACTTGTGGGCTGTCAAACACGTAATAGAACAGGTAACATGGGAAGTTCACAGCCCTGGTGTTTTTAGCATCAAACTGTACAGTTCAAAGGCCCAGGCAGGTGCTGTCAAGAAGCAGGAACAGCTCCTTCCACCATGCCCGCCTTTGGGCACCTGCCGCAGTGAAACCTTGCCTTAGGTCAGGGCATGCCCCTGGCACACCGTGCTTGCCACTTGGCCAGGGAAGGATGCCCAGGCTGTAACGACACGGCAGAGTGCTCGAGGCAGTCTGCCACACTCAGAGCTGTGATGAGGTATGCATTTACCTTTCGGATCACACACAGCTGCCGAAGCCAGGCAGGAACAACGCTCGAACTGTCAAAGCTGTTTACCGTTACCCAGCGAAGGCTGACAGCCTTGCCTCCTTCCACTTTCCCTCCTCCCTGGCTGAGCACAGAGTTGGAATTGTTCCCTCTCCTACTTATTTCTACTTTCTCTCTGAACATTGGTATCTGTTAGCCAGGCAAGGAAGTTTGTGGGCAGTCAGCTTGTCATGGACTAGCTACCCTGTATTTTATGCTATTTTTGATTGCACTTGGTATCAGCTAGCACTTCGCAGAATAAGCTATTCCGTATGTGCTAAGTTGGAGATTGCTGCAGGTGAGCAGCTTTGTGCTGGAAATTAACCCCTACACTCACTGCCCGTTATCACGCCTATGAGGACAAGCCCTGCTAAAATTCCTAACCCTGTCACACAATAAATCACAGCAGAAAACGAATCACATATTGCAGAGCCTAAATTATGTAGGGCTTCCAGTGCTGCTGCAGTATGAATGACAGCCATTGGAAACTGTGGCTTTGTAACATCCCTGAAAAGGTGACTTGTTGATGTGGCTTTCTATTTTAAGCCAATTTTAGCAGTTATTTTCCACCTTCTCCTATGTTAATGGCATTGCACAGTAACAGTTCAAGATTACTCACACGTTTCAGATGTACACCCTCACTGATGTTTCAGGGAAAGTCCCTAGTTTTCATACTGTTTCACCTATCAAGTTGTTTCCTTTATATGATGGATCAGACTACTAATTATTGGTTTTGAGTGCTGCTAGTAACAGGGTGATAAGCTTCATCTTGCAAATATTAATCTATGTTCATATGTCAGATTTGGGTGTCTATCTGCTAATCTGATTTCATGTTTCTACACTCCCACATGGCTGAAGGAACGTATGGCCACTCCTGCATTGCCATTTGCCCCATAGTAAAGTGTTTCCAAGATGACAGTGGCAGGGCATGAAGAGAAAGAGAATAACAACACTTTTTTACTGTAAATGAAGAATAGCGTACCTGATTTTATATAACCCCCATCATTATTTATGATATAAATATCAAGAAATATACCTTCATTTACAGACAAGTAAAAAAAGAGGTTTCTGACTTCAAAATCTTTGAAGTTATGTTCACAATCACTTACGCCTCTCCTTTGTACAGCTCACGTAGAAGGGCTGGAATCTCTCCAGCACAAGGCTGGTGCCCCAGCAGAATGCACTTCATGTGGACTTCACTGGCATGACACACGTGAATGACATAGCGTTTGATTTTAATTTATGTATTAAGAAACAGGAAGTCTTGGGCAGAAAAGCTCTAAGTATTTTCTTCAGATTTATATTTTATTTCAGAGTAAGACTACACTTCAATGGAAACGAAGTTAAGATACTATGCAGTGAGACATGAAAACAGATTTTTTGAATGGACAGGGATTAAAAGGCAACACTATTTGTATTGCACTGGAGGATGAAGATTACTTTAGGTTTAGACTTCAAATAAAATACCAGAATCAATCATTCAGTTATCCTACTGAACAATATAAATTATGTTTTTCTGAAAGAAACATATTCCCCCCACATTTAAAAAAAAACCTCCTAAATAAATAAAGACACAGTACCAAACCTCTAAGCATATCCAGAGTCTCTACTCTCAAAGACGCTTCAGAAATGCCCGGAAAACGGTTGCTATAATTTTACATACAAGATATTAAATTACTATGGTGATGCATGCTTGTACAAAATCTTAAAAGTTTTCCTCCTAAATTAATGAAGGTTGCTGAATTGCTATTAACTGGACTCCTAGGCTTGCTTAAGAGTGGAGGCTTCATGAATCAGAGTAATGAATAATTTCTGGTTCTAAATAAAAGTAGACAGGCTATTGCTGTCATCAAGCCAGGCTTCTCATCACCCATCTGAAATGGCAGATCTTGGTGGAAGCTCAGGCCAGGAAGGCTCCAGTCCTTCCCCCTGTCCCATGACAGGACAGTTATGTGTAGCACGTTTCTTTAGCAATTACACCCAAGACATTCTTGATATTGTCTCCTCTTTTTTTTTTTTTTTCTGCAGACTTCTGAGGATAAACATTCCACAGCTTCCCTAGGCAATCTAGCTCAGTGAGGGCTTCAACCTTCAGCACCAGTGACACTGCTGGTGCCCAGCTGAGAGGAAGGCCATTTCCATTCCCTAGCACTCCCAAAGGCTGCCGGGGCTTTTCAGGGTAGAGCATAAATCAGTCACCAAAATCCCACAGCAAGGACAAGCCTTCCTGGCAAAGTTAGGAACACTCAGCATGCTGCACAATGATGTTGTTCTCAGTTCCTTCATGTTGGGCCCCAATGAAACCCAAATCAAAGTAACTGGTTACAGCAGTGCTACTGCCTCACAGGCTTAGCAAACAAGAATTTTCACGCTCTTCAAGAAATGTCACTGATACCATCTCCTAATCTTTGAAATGATTGGTTGTATGCACTGAACTTTCACACCCTCCTCTCTCTTGCACAGGAAGACCTGAAGTATTTGTTTCGAGGGCTGGATGGTCTTAAGCTAACAGTGGTCAGGATTAGATACAATATGAGACACCTCAGGCTATATATAGAGGACTTGGCCGTGGCTGTCGGGGTCTCTGAACAGGGATTTCGCTTTTTGCAACACAGTCATCCAAACTTCATGATTGTGCTTTCTTCTACCATCCAGCACCATTGCTACAGGCACCAAGAACACAGAAATTATTCACAAGGGCAAATAAGAAACCAGATAGTTTAAAATCACTGTGGGAACTTTACTTTGGATTTAAAATATGCACCCTATCAGTTTTATTAATAACACAGTTTTCGAGTCAGTATCGACCCCTCATTAACTGTGTGTCAATAATTCACATGGAAACATACTCAGAGTTTCTGAAAGGCAAGGCAGGATCATAAGGAGGGAGACCAGAAATGGGTTTCAAACCCACAAGCTCTAGTTCATCACATTCTCCAGCCACAGTGAGGCAAACAGTGTGAAAATAAACTTAGACTAAACCCTGGAAAATTCACTAGCACCACAGTTTTATCTTCACTCTCCAGAACAAACTTAGTGACCAAACAGAGGTTACAGGCACCCAGTCAACGACAGTGTTATTTGGTCCTTTAAGAAATTCCCTTTTCTTTCTGCACTTTGGCCTTCCAAACTATGCAAAAGGCTGGGGCCTTCCGGCGGTGCTGAGCCTGCAGCCAGGCAGCCTGGAACAATCGCTCCAAAGGAGGTGTGAGCTTCCCACCCACTCCTGAGCTGCTCACTTCCTAGCCTGGATGGGTTCATTTACATGCTAACGTTATTAACAAGGAAGCAAAACACAAACGGTTTTTTTTTGTTTTTTTTTTTTTTAAGGCAGCTGGGCTTGTTTTGGGGTTTTGACAGTGAAGACATACTGGGCGAAACAAAACCCAGCATACAAACCAAAACCAACCCAGATGTCCTGTGCCAGCTTAGCGGAATTAAGGGGGAAAAAAAAAAAAAGAGCTGAAAAGAAAAAAGTGTTTTCTAAACTGCTGCTTCTGAGCTTTTATCTAGATTTAACGGGTACATTAATTCAATTGATGTGCAGTTTAGCCAGACGGCAACACATGAATACCTTCCACAAATGGTAGGATTTGCCTTTTTTCTCCCCCTGCAGAGACGTTACCACAGATGTGAGCTTTTTCCTTCTGCTCTTTTCCTTCCCGCATCCCCCTCCATGTAATATTTTAGCAAATAATGAAACATACCACACGTCTCTAAACAACCAGGCTCAACAACGATGAAGGGGAGCTGCTGCTAACTCTGAGCTGCTGTTTCTCCCTTAACTGTGTCAGTCTCTTAACGCAATTTTCTTTGCTTTTTTATTCTTTGCTGGACCAATATTAATACACTAATAACTTTCAAATGAGTATCCAATAACATATTGTCTCACTTTTTAAACAAAAAAAACCCCAGATTTCTTTACCTGAGGTTGGCATGGTGTCTGAGGACAAGCACAAAAAGAAGCAAAACTGGGTGTTAGGAAAAAAGGAATGTGGGTAGAGAAATACTTCTAAAAAGGAATTAAAAAAAAAAAAAAGAAAATAATGGACTGAATGCAAAAATGAAGCAGAAGAAAAGACAGTAGTGGAAGGGAAATCTGACATTTAAACCTAGGCTCCTGGCTGGTGCCCATGGCAACTCCACTGACAAGTTGGTAAAAACTATTCTCTCCTTTGACTGCTTTCAAGGATAATCCTTGCTTCTATTTCCTGGGAACCATGACAGATTTTCTCTCTTTAGGGACAGTGCAGGAGTTTCTTTTATAATGGCTCTAATAAATAATGGAGTGCTGATGTCCTTTAGGAGGACCAGTTGTGAAATTTGATCTGTTTAGGACACATTTTCACTTACATACAAGTGAGCCATTCTGTGGTAAGGAATACAGGTATCTTCAAATGCTTTATATAATGTGTTTATGCTATTTTAAAAATTCTAAATGGAATCCAGCATTTAAAAACATCATTTACGGGAAACCGACTTGAATTGCTCCATTGAGCTCAGCATGTGGTATTCACGGTTCCTAAATTTAAATAAGGTTTCCATCTGCTCTCTTGTTCAAGAATCTCAGGGAAAACTATCAGAGAGCAAGAGAGAGGAGGGGAGAGCAAGCATACACATATTTATGCAAAGTTGTGCTTTATGTGTGGGATACTTCTGAAGCAAGCACAGGTTCCGCAGTGTGCTGGGTCTTTATTTGAGCCACATGACTCTGGCCCTGGGAACACCGTGTACCACAGAGCTTTTCCTTAGGCCTGCCCAGCACATCCCACTGCTTGTCGGGGGCTTTCAGGTGCGCTCACAGCTGCACACAGAAAGCAGAACGCTTTTCTTCCTCTCCTAAGCAACAGAAGTGTATCTTCAGCAGAAATCATGCAACTAAGAAGCCAGAGGAATAGCATTAACAGAACACAAATATCTACTAGGGATATCCCTAAATCACAAACCAAGGAAAATCTGGTCTTCTGTTCTTGCAAATGAAAACAGGAGTCAGTTCCAACGTTTAATGCAAAACTGTCTCAGCTACTGAATTTGTTCATGAACAAAGTGGCACTTAGAGCATTCCAGTTGTATTGTATTCTTTGGGGGGAAAAAAGGATAATGATTAAATGACATTATAAAGACAGCACATAAAACTCCTTCAAACAGCAACTTTGTTGCAGCTTGTGAAAGAAAGCCTAGCCCAGTAAGCCCCTTCCTAAACACCACACACTGCAGCCTTAGCTATAAGGGCAACCAGGCTCTTGTGGAACACGAATGGAATCAGCTGCAGGAACGAAGGATCTCTCACAGGGGCCTGTCGCTCTTATTTCCTCAGTGAAATACAAACAACAAATCTGGCATTTCCAGTAACTTTTACCACATTAGGTAGGAAGAGTGCAAAAATGGTACAGCCTTGTACTTAGAAGACAAAGTCAGGATGATAAAATGCACCCAGAAATCCCAAGCTGCCAATACCAGATATATAGCTCTAGCGAGAAAAAATAGAATGGAAATAAGTAGTAAACTGTGTATGTTTAAAGAGAGTCATAAGGGTTTATATTGGCTTTAGAGTACAAGTTTTTAATATATTTAATGGCTCTCTGGAAAATGGGCATGACACAAATGAGGTGATATTATATAACATAAGAAACAAACATGTCTATGAGAACACAGAGAGGCCCAAGAAAGCTGGACAAAAGAGAAGAATGACAGCAGATGGAATGGGTTGTTAGTACAAGCAAAATAATAGATAACCAGCAATCATAACCTACAACTATTTGCACTTTCTGTGCATTTAAATGAGTTAACCACCCAAAAAAGGTAAGAGGATGTCATTAGGGACAGCTCCATGAAGACCTCCTGGCTCTGGGCCACAGTCATTCTAAAAGCAAAATTCTCACACGGGTTGGTAGGAGCACATAAGTGTTGTAGGACTCTAAAGCCTTTCCTTTCAAACCCCCCAAGAATGGTCAAGAAATGGGCTAGGAGAATAGTTCTGCAATTTTGTTACATAAATCAGCAATGCACGTTTTTGCAAAAATATTTTGTTCATTTCTTGTCATCAGGAACAGACACACACATATGAATTTTGGGGGCAACAAGACAAGAGACTAAAAGGATCTATTCAAATGATTAAAGGAATGCAGACATTTCCATATGAAGGACGATTAACAAGTTACGGGGCTGGTCTCTATGTTTTGTTTGTGCAACACTCACTATAATGTAACACAAACGACAATCATAATGAGCAGGGGGAAGAGGAGATCAGTACTGTTCTGATTAAAGAGGATACATCTTAGGGACGCTGTGATACGGGGCTACAAAGCACTGTGCAGATAAGCCGTGCATTTTTATAGGCCTTCTTAAAACGTAAGATCAAGGAGGATGTTTAAAAGCAAAAAATGTAAAACTGATACAGCATGCTGCATAATGAACCCAACACCACCACTGCTGAGGGCAAGGGCTCTATGAGTTTCGCGAATATGTATATTTTTACAAAAATAAAATCCATACTTCCTTCTAAAATCAACAGGAAACTTCCCTAAACACAATTATAAAATACTACAGACGGGATGAAGATGGAGCACCTAATTCTTCAGGCACTAATTCAAGAAGGTAGTCAAGGATTAGCCTCCTTTTCACTAGCAGATATTTCCATGTAGATCACGATGAAAACTCACACACACAAAATCAGGCAAAAACTTAAGCAGCCTGTACAAGTTGATGACTAGGCGATGAGAGGGCAAGAGGCATTTCCAGTGTGGATACTCCACTGCTCACAGTGTCACCATCCTGTAACTCTAATTAATAGCAAGGTTTTCTTCCCTCAGAAGCCATAACTGCTCCAGTGATAGAATACTTGACAAGATGGAGCCCAGATATGTTTTTCCTCATTTGGTTTGAAAAAGCATTTAGCAAATGGTAACAGTTTTGAGAAAATGTGCTTGCTTTTAAAGCAGAAAGGAAAGAGGTTAGGCAAGGATGGAATAAATAGCCTGGAAAAAGCAGATGGTACGGTGGTTGTGATGGACCATCAAAAATGTCTTACTGCAGCTGGGATGCAAACTACGTGTGTCTCATCATTCCTACCTTTTAATAGAGGCGCCTCCAACAACGATGCAAAAACTAAATGCTTGGTTTTCCTAACAGACTTTCTTCCTGCAGTGTAGCCAGAACAAACGACCACACAGTCATAAATTAGTTGAGAAAATTGAGTAATATTTGATGTAGTGATTATTAGTGACAGTTGTTAAAAGTGATTTTAAAAAGAATGAAAAGAAAGAATGCAGGCATTCTGCTTTTCACAACCAACCAATAAAACAATCAATGAGCCCCATTTTCAAGCAATTTTCTGCAACTATGAAGGCTTGAAACTTTTGTTTCTAGAGGAAGTTAAGAATCCTTATTCAGCTGCTTGAGTACAGAAACTGACACTTGCAGAAAAATGTCAAATACTGCAGCAATCACAAATTAAAAAAAAAAAAAAAAAAGAGTTCTAATCACAGGGATTGGCATCACTGCACCAGAGTGCTAAAATATGCTTATATTACAGCCTGTTCTAGGGGAGAGAGCATTTGTCAGGGAATGATGAGACAAGATCTATTTGTGGCTTTCAGCAGCATATTTTGGGGCAATTATAAAAACCACCTGTAGAGCTGCTTCCCACTTTTATTTAGAGAAACAGCATTGAGTTTACAGATCTGTCCAACGCATAGTAAAATTGGTCCCCAGTTTCAACTGGGGCTGTATGTGTAACTTCACAACAATAGTGAGCAAGATACTCTAGTGGCCTACTTTTAATTCCTTGTGAGAATTACAAGTCACAGGTAATCTCAGCTGAGGTCCTGGCTACAGCAAAGAGAGTAAGGGTTCAGAAAGCTCAGCAGCAGCTGCTTCTTATTAGCGTGTACAGGCAATAGATGTGGGTCCTAATCCGCTCTTTCCCTACCCCTCCTCTGCTCCTTGGAATTGAATGCAAACACATATATACGTACATAAATACATTCGTCACTGTTTAAAGCTTCATCTTCATCAACTCAGTCCAGGGAATATTATTTCTAGCAGTCTAGTCACAGGAAAGTACCACCTCAGCAGCATCATACTTCTGTCCTTCTCCTAGCTTCTCTATCTTGTATTTCTTTAACATTTGGGAATTCATTTAAACAGAAATATTATCCAAAATCTAGTTCCCAAAATACACTGTCAAAGATAGGTTTAAAAGTCTTTTAGTATTGGCCAAGTTGTGTGGGAGGGCACGGCAGGACACTAACACAGCTCGTGGGAAAGGGTGGGAGATGAAGTTAATATGCAAATGTGGAACATGACATGGATGGGAAGGAGGAAAGACATTAAGCAGAAATATTATCTCTTCTTATCCCCAAAGCTTCATATTTACAGGTATTACTTATACTGTTTGTTCCATAAGGAAATCTGTGGAAAATGAAGAGTTTCCAGCCTTTCAAAAGATAAACAGCTTGCTAAATGGAGGGGAGGAAACACTAGTACCTTACACGTGCATAACCTCAGCATGTGATTTCTTTAAAGTATCACAGTAAAGTCATTTCCATGACATGTGAACATTGTTCCTTAGGTACTGCCTCATAGAGACAGTATTTCTGTTGTTATAATCCTCAAGAGAACAGTAAAAACCCACCTTCCTGCCCTTGAGATACGCCAAGTGATGATTTGAGTATCAAAATACATCAGTAATTCAGGTCTGTGTCTAGAGGTACCTAAGAGTTGTCTGTGAGAGCACCATTCTTCAAGCATCGCATTTGGACTGTAAAATATTACACAGCTTGGTTCTGCTGGACTAAGCTTTAAGCAGAATAACAAATCTGCCTTAGGATACAGCAAATACAGACTCATAGACAGTGAACCAGTTGATATTTTAACACACAGATAACCTGCTTTCCTAAACCAGTGCCTTGAGAATCATTTCTCGGTAATCCACACAAAATCAGTATTGGTGGCAGAGGGGCAAAAAGGGGATCAAATACACTGAGGCAGAAGCAGCAGACTATGTGCTAAGTGGGGGACCACAGTTTGAACGAGAAATGGGGAAAAGGAGACTCTTACCTCATTTGTTCTACCTGTAAATATGTATAATTTGCACTCCCTTTTGATCAGTTATTCAAATGTTTGTAATTTACAGATAATCAAAAACAATGGCATTGCACTCCAAGCTTCTTCCTTTCTGCATTTTGGCTAGACATTACCTTCACAAAACAAGAACAGTGCTTCAGAACTTCCATAAATGGGAAACCTCAAAGTCCCAGGAGATGAAAGGAGGTACTCAACTTTTCAAGCTCATGCTACAAAAAGTCTTGCTCTTTGCAGTAAAGAGAGACCTAAACCTCCAGCCATGAAAAGTGCCTGAACAGGGCTACTCCTGCTTTTGTGAAGAGGAGAGTCCCAAGGTTCAAAACTCACTGGCCACATGGGAGGTCCCAGGAATGAAATTACCATCACTGAGCCTGAGGCCCTACAGTTACTACAGCTGACTAATTTCCTACAACTGGAGGTTCATTGACCCCTGAATAGCATAAAACCAGTCCGAGTGAGTGTGCTCTGGCCTTGCAGCTTCTTTCACAGTGTGTGGTACTTGTGTGAGCCAGGTGATGTTACATCATTTCCAGACAGGCCAGCCCGGGAAGTGACTGCAGGACTGCCACTCTTTCTTCCCCCTTCCTCTCTGCAGGTGCCCTTTGGCCTTTGAAACAGCAAAGAGGGGCTTTAGCTCTCAAAAGACCGTTACAGTGTCAGAAATCTTTGTCAGAACTGTATCAAAACTCCTCTAGCAATTCCTTCCTCGCTGCTTCTGGCACAAGGCGGCCAGCCAGTCTGTGTTTCTCCCTCCTTGTCTGATTCTCTCCAGAGAGCTCTCACCCGCTCCACTTCCATGGCCCTGGCACAGCTCCCTAGCTCCAGCTCCCTATCTGGGTTACACATCAGCTCCTTTTCAAATGCTCTACCAGAACAAAGTCATGTCTGTGTGTGACAGAGGAGGATGGGGTTTCTCTGCTGGGGTATTTGATGTCTGTCACCAATAGAAGCAAACCCATTCTTTTTCCTCTCCCAGCAATCAATAAGCAGTGAGGGTGTGAAGATAGGTATCTTTACCAAATCTGAGAATATCCCAAAGAAGGTAGGACTTCAATTTCTCCAAATCCACCACCCCCCACCCCAGTTTTGTGCCAGATGAAGCCTTACCAAAACACTGTCGCTCTGGCAGCAAGGCGTGCTTAGTTCAGCTGCTCAGACTCTTGTCCAGTGGACAAAACTGCCAGAAGTCTATACGTGCAAGTTAGCTCTAGATTGGAAGCAAGTAGCTGGACTCTGTTTATGCTACAGAAGTACAACAGGATGCAAATACAAGTCCCTGCACTCTTGCTGCCCTCCAGCTGAGTTCCCTGCAGCATACGGAACAAGCCATGAGTCACGAACTGGTGTGCTGCTCTTGCATAACATAATCAGATACTGGTGTTTTGTACATGCCTAGTATTTTGGGGGCCTACCTTATTTGTTGATATAGAAACAACTGAGAAAATAAACTTTTTAATTTCCTAAAATCCCACTCAAGACAGAAATTACAACATCTGTGTATGGTCAGTTGCTCATAACCAGCAATCACCTCTTCCACAGCCAAAATAAAGTTATTTATAGGAATGCAGACAGCTTGGGTTAAAGACATTACTCAACAAGTGAGATCAGAAGTGAGCAAAAAAATGCTACATATTCTCCAGCCTCTAAAAAAGAGGCAGAAATTAACTCCACCGTTCAGCAAAACTCTTCATGCTTAAATGTTTTGAGGACACCCAGAAATGACAAACCCTCCAGTGGCATGCAGCTCCCAAGAACTGGTCAGCACTTGGTTCAGTGACAGTTTAGTGGCTACTAAGACTGGCACCATCATTTCATGGAATGCCTCGTACACCTCCAATTACAGGCCCAGTCTGAGACGATACTGCTCGAGTAGCAGGCAGGACGCCCAGCAGAGTCACAAACCAAAGTCTGTAGAAAGAACCACAGCAACAAGCCTTTGCTTCACATTTCTAGCAGGAACACCATTCACAGTGCAAATCTCAATAAACAAACAAAAACCCCAATTAATAATGGAACATGGTAACAAGCTTTACATCTGACATTTCCATACTGTATTTAAATAAATGTTAACTCAAAATATCTTGGTCTTGGCAACATGTTATCCTATCAGTGGATGATTTGACATGTTCTTTCCTTTAACAGCCGAACAGGCAGCGTGCAGAATCTATCAAGCTTCTAGCAGCTCAGAAGGATACTGAAACTGCTATTCACCATGTGCATGGATTTTCTAGTAAAATACTCATCACCACTTCTCACGAGCAGGTTCCATTAATTGGTAGATTGGCACTTCAGCTCCTTGACGAAATTTAGCAGCACTTAACAATTTTAGAATTCTTAAGAACTATTTGGTTTAAGACCAAACGGTGCTTCTGCCTTTGTCAGCCCATGAAGATGATAACATCCTTCCTAAATTCTCTGATGGCTAAGGTTATAGATATAACGTTTAATTTTCATCTGCTTTTTACACATCTGTATTGCTGGTTTATACAGCAGTTCTGTAAACATTCCCTGTAGACCTCAACAGATTTTTGTTCCAAAGCTGATTTATGAGCTGAGAGTCGTGCTCAGTGCTTACGATATTCATATCCCTAAAAATGAAAAGCTGAGCGTGAGTGATGGATATATCTGTTAACAAGACTTAAAGACTATTTGTCTGGTTTTCATTTTCATTTCCCCGCACAGTCATAAATTGGTGCAAAATTGATTCAATGACCCAGATATTACTACTTTCACAACCTGGTCATTTTTATCTCCTGATCAAAATGGCTGCAATACAGGAAGAAGCTTTATGTCTTTTTCTATCAAGTTGCTATGCCAGTCATTTGCAACATAAATGCTAACACGGCCACGTCAAAGCAAAGGGGCTATTCTTTTTACTGTGAACAGAGCAGAAATAGGCATAGCTGCAGACTAAAATCTTTATTCCTCAGCCTTTTCATAAAATTAGTTCACTTCGTCATCTGGTGTCCGATTATCCCTCAGACAGACAAACTGCATCTTCCACAAAGAAGACAAAAGCTGATTGAACATCTTCACTTGAACAATGTTTCTCTTTTGGTTCCTCTTGGTAAGATGAAGGTGTAAACAGCCACACGTGTTCCTCTGTCCTACACAGGAAGCTTCCATCTGTCCACAAACAAGGGTTCATTTTTATTGCTTTGAATATAGCCAAGGGAATAGAAAATACCACTGCCAATTTCTGCCCCAGGAAGTATTATGTTTGATTTTAATTAAATTTCTCGAGTTTTTTAGGACTACAGCATTTCTAATTACTAGTGCAAACTGAAGGTATCGGGAAGGAATGCCCCTTTGACATTCTGAGTGCAGCAAACCAGCCAAGCTAATCACATTGCTCCCCACCTCCACACACACATCTCCTGGTATCGATTACTGCCAAAGGAAAGACAACAGATTTTAGAAACCTCTCATAGCCACTGGGGCAGCAAGTGATGAAACTGGGAAAGGGCACCTGAGGAGATGCTTTGTTGGAGGTTTCATCAGACCATTCTGCCACAGGAGAAAAACCGGTTATGACCAGAGACACTATGAAGGTCCTGCAGAAACCTAGTGAAAGTCCTCTGGACTACCTGAATCCCACATCTGCACTCTGAATGTCGAGCAAATGCCTGAAACACTGGACAGTGAATGCACTGCTGAGAGAACGTGTTCCTCTTGTAGACTACCGCCGGATGCACGATGGGTGAGAATGGGGAGAAACTATTTCTATAGTTACCTATTTATCCATTGTTCACCTCCCCACTGCCCCACTCTCCTGGCTTAGTGCCTGCAGATGAGCCCAGTTTTGGCACCCACATGCTGAAAACAGTAACAAAACTTACCAACAAACTGGTGAGACTGTTGAAATAATACAGCAAATGTTAATCCTTTCTAAGTGTAACTGTCTATGGCAAGAAAAGCTTTTCCTAATTTTTTAATTACAGAGCAAAGAAAGCTTTCACTGAAAATAATTAAAATTCACAAAACTTTAGAAAACAATGGATTTATTAATATGTGAAATATTCTTCAGTGCTACACAAGTAATCGGGATGTGGAGAAACAAGAGAGAAGGTCTTCTGTCATGAATCAAGATAGAGAACTTCCTCACAAAGCACAGTAATTCCAGGGACTGACTTCTGAAAACGAAGTCACGGGAAAAGTCTCGAAGAAGCTCCCCAGCAAGATTTAACATAAAGGTCAGCCACAGGTGCTGTCAAGGAAACAACTCCAAACAGCATCACAAAACCATGTGGAGGAATTAGAAAAGAATCAGGTATGTGAGTTGTCAAAGCCTGTCTTGGAAGATGTAATCAACCCCTCTTTGTCCCCATATTTACTTGAAATGCCTGTAGAAGATAGATTAAAACTTTAAAAGACTGATGAAGGAATTCCATTGAAAAAAGATTAAATTAAAATAAAACTATAAAATAAACCAAATTTTTCTCTTCCCATTAGACCAAACAGCAATACAAAATGCTGAAAGAAGCTGGTATGAAAACTCCACACCTGCAAGCAAGGGGTGGGATAAAGCCTGTTCAGCCGAAGCCATGCAAGGGCATAATGTACCCTGAGACACAGGGCTCACAGCGCAAACGTGTTTCTATGGCTTTGGGCTGGTGGCAGGTTTGATGGTGCTTTCTCAAGATGGAACAGAGGAGCCTGATGTTTCTCTTGGTTTTTGAAGAGGTGCTGACTGCATCTGCTGGTTTACCGAGGGAGACGTGAAAGCTGCCCACTGAATTCCCCTGCAGCTCCTGCTATTTCATCTCACTGTGCAGAAGAGAGGGCAGAAGACGAGGGGGTTAATTACACACCCAATGGGACTCTTGACTTCTCCGTGTGCAAGCATAAAGGAAAGATGCTTCTCCTCTTAAATTCTGGACAGCTTACATTACTTTTCTGAGTAACTGACGATAGAACTAAGCTGTACCCTGAAATAATGGTTTTGGTTAGGTGATACTGCTGACTGGATTTGGAAGATGTATCTTTTGGAAGTCCAGGAAAAAAACAAGCTGTTGCAGCTACAAGTTTTATGAATGCTAGACATGAGCAGCACTCAAGCTTTCATTTGAAGCCTAGTGTGTGGATGGGATCACGTTTCTAAGTCGACTGGAACCCCACAGAAACAATACAAATTATTCTCTTTATGTTTGTTGAAATGTGCCACTAGTTAATAGTGACAGTGCCCGGTGCTCAGATAGTCTGTGTGTCTATTTGGGGATACACAGGAACATTTTTTTAGTTTACTTATAAAGCTAACAGCAATCAAGTGGTTTTTTGCACTGCCCCTTTCTCATTAGAATCCACTGAGATTCAGGCAGCTGAAAATCTGTACCCACCACTGCTCTGTCACTACTTTCAATATCATAAATACATGTATGAACTCTGAAGACACAGATCCACTTAAAATAACCCAAATCAGGTGACACTCTAAACTCACAATGAGCTATTCATTATAGAGTGTATTAAAGCATAAAATTGAGTCAGTTCTACAGAATTTTCAGCTATACTTTTTTTCAGCTGCTTTCTGAATTGTACATTTTTGACAGATTTTTCTCTCTCACTTATTTCACTTTTGCTCTCTTTCCATTTCCTGATCAAGACTTTCTACCCCAGATATCATCCAGCTTGCAATGGTGTGGCTGCAGCCCCCCGGAGGTGTGTCAGCAAGGTTCCACTCTGGGGATGTATCTGTTGTGTGTCCCTTCAGTCCTGCTCCTGTTTTGCCCAGACACTGCTTATCACTTTCCCCTCTTAACAAAAGGCTTCAGAAGCATTTTATTCATGAGCCATAAATCTGAAGTCACTCAATATTTATTAGCACAGCCATATACATGCAGACATGGCCCCAAACATAATTTGAGATACTAAAGCCACGGTCCTTGCAATGCATGACAGAGTTGGAAGGAGATGGGTAATGAATCGTGCAACTTGATCTCCCCTCTGCCTTCAGGTTGGCTTCCAAGCTGCATTTTTCACTTGTGGTTCCTATTGCAACCGAGTGCTCATTACTGAATCCAATGAGCCCAGTGACATTTTTTAGGCCTGATGCAAGTGTCTAATGGGACTGAGTTTTAATTCCACCACAGACCTTTAAAACCAAAGAAATAAACTTCACAATAACTTGCGTGAGCTCAGCTTTGTTCGCCTCACACGCCTGTTCACCCCTGCTCTCTGCTGCACTGGAGAGCAGCTCTAGAAGGGAGAGAACCCCTGCACATGCACTTCGGTTACAGTTCCTGACAGCGGACTGCTGAATGGCTTACACCACTATAGAAATATGTACATCTGATTAACTCTACTTCATTAATAATTAATCGGCCCACAACCCAGCCAGCAACACTGGGCTAATTCATTTCTGGGAGAACTAAGTTCATGCTTGAGAAATTAAATTAAAATAATAAAAATTCTATGGTAGTTCGCTGTTCAGATATATGTAGTCACAAATACAAAAAATGAAGAGAAATCTGAAGCTCTTACTGCTTTTAACTCATCTACCTGACAGATGGATACTATACTTCTACATCAACAAAGATAATTTAATTTTATAGGCAGAAAACTAGAAATACAATTTACATTGTACCTGTAATTGAGCAGAGTTATAATTAAGATTGAAAACTTTGTTTCTGCACTCCTCATGTTTTATTGCTTTAATGATACAACCATAAAAAGCATTTTTACTTTGAAAGCACTTGCATAAATATGCCATCTACTCGGAAGACCTGTTTTACTTGAGTATTCTGACATGCTTTTGCAATTTTAATGATTAAAATAAGTCCTCTGTGCTTTTTATTGCTGATGCCATCAGAAAGTCAGAACTCAAGGAGAACAGGTCGATCCTCCTTATCATTATCCACAGAGTAATTTACTAAATTAAAGTAAGCTTCTCCATCTCAAGTAATTTAATGCAATTAAACACACACATCCCCCCTTTATTTTTGAAAAAATAAAGAAGTGTTTAGAAATCAGATGTATATTTCTTTGTTAATTAACAGGAATTCCCAAGAAATTGGAGGAAAAAAAATGCTCTGGGTCAGTAACTGAAGTGAAATGAATTTTAAAATAAGGTGAATGTATCAGAAAGTAGCCGGTTAATGGAGATGAGTGAGCGCATCCTCTTGTGCAATGAGGGTTCTGAGCAAAGGGGCACAAGCAAAGATTTCTGGCTTTGCCTGGATTGCATCAAGAAAGGGCACACCCCAAGAAACATCACGCGTCCAGATCACCCAGAGACAGAGTGGCCATCTAAGCTTAGGGACCGGTAACTGACAGGGCAATCGTTTGGGTAATTAGGGACCTAGCTCTGCAGATCCTTCTTTTTGTTTTTCGGATACATCTCTGCCTTAACGGATGTGTAATCTGGTCTGCCTTGAAGCTGAAAGGATCGAAATAAATTCCAAATCAGAAGTAAACCTCTTCCACTTAAAATCTGGTATAAATAGTATGAAAAATACTCTTTTTGCCTTTGTTCATTGGTCCAGCAATACAGTCTCATGACAGTGTGCTCTTGGTTGCCACAACTATTTGTAAGAAGCTACTGGCATGCTAATTATTTACAGATTTGGCTAGAAAACAATTAGCATGTGCCATGAAAAAATATAAAATATGCAGAATTCAATTCTCATCTCATTATTGGGGACATTTTTTGAGTTGTGAGAAAGAAAATGCTAGTAAATGTTTGTTTTGAACCCAGCAATTTTTACTAGAGACTTGATTTTGCCATCAATTTTTCACACCACTTCAACTAAACCCAAACATTAGCAGATTCTGTTTCTGACTTGAGGAGAAGATAATAATCAACAGATCATGGACACACCAGAATGAAGCCAGTGTCTTCCTTCTGGTGGACAGTGTGACAAAGTGAATTGGACATGAACTTGTTACTATGCTATGAAAGACATGGCCTGCGTTCCCCACTACCTCTGAGCTGTCTGTGGCAACCTAAGTCATCTGAAGCAAGTGACCAGCTGTGTGTCTCAGCAACACAAGATGATGAGGTCTTGATGAACCTTGTGCCACTGCAAGAGTACTGAAGTCAATGAGCACATCCATCATACATATTTTCTTTCCCTACAGCTCAGCATAAATTCTAGGGCAGGAAAAGGCCCATGGCTTTGATACAGGGCCCAAGATAGCATTTTAAATAGTGCATCACAATTGCCATTCCAAAGGGAAAGTGGGTGCAGTCATCCCACCAATGAAAAGTAATTATTTCCACATTATTACCGGGAAAATGCTTATGTGGCATGTTAATGTATGGTATGTCATAGACGTTTGAAGATTCTGTGTGGATCTGAATACATAATTGTTCCCCAGTTTTATTTCACAGGGCAGAGAATAAACTGGGGGTGGGAGTATGCTGGCTTTCAATTCCAAAGGTATAATACTTTCTCAGAGACACTGCATTGTGTGACAGACTTCTCAAACACCAGGGCTAAAAGGGGAGTAACACTTGACAAGCCTGCCTGTTGGAAACTGAAGCTCCACAGCTTCTACCTCCAGCTCTGGTTGATCCGTTATGTTAGAAATGTCTGTGGCCTCACAATTTGGGCTACTTTATATCCTCTTGCATGGAGCCATGTCAGCAGTAAGAGTAGTGGCAAACATTAAAAAATGAACCCTGGTACAGACACAATTTACAAATACGCCTTGACGCTGACAACAAGAGTGACTTCGGCTTCTGTCCAACTGTGGGTGGTTGACCCTGGCCAGCAGCTAAGTGTCCACACAGCTGCTTGCTCACTTCCTCCATAGCAGGACAGGAGAGAGAACAGGAAAAGCCAAAGCATTTGGGTCTCATGGGTCAAGATAGAGACAGTTTAGTAAGTGAAGAGGGAAAAAATCAAGAGATGCAAAGACAATCACTCACCAACACCCATAAGTAGACCAATGCCCAGGCAGTCTCTGAGGAACAGCTACCTTGGAAGACAAACCCTCTCTCACCTTCTTCTTCCAGCACCCCAGTTTTATTCCTAGGCATGACATGATAGGGTACCAAATATCCTTTTGGTCAATCTGGGTCAGCTGTCCTGGCTCTGTTCCCTTCCAGCCTCTTGCTCAGCCCCAGCCTACTTAGTGCTGGTGGTGGCAGAGGCAACCAGACGAGAAAGCCTTGACGCTGCCCAAGCTCTGGCCAGCCATAGCCACAGCACCGCTGTGTTTTCTGCACTGCTTTAGTCACAAAGCTAAAGCAGCACTGTATGCACTGCTACAAAGAAAGTTAACTCCATTCCGGCCAGATCCAGCACAATACAGCCTGAATAAATAAAGGTCTTTCTAGTGATTCAGTGGGCAGTGAATCTGAACTTGAAAGGGTTATCATCCATATTATTTATTTTTTAAAAAATGTTAATGCATCGGGACCGCTGTAGGCTTTGCCTTAAGCTTTGACTGACATTTTGGCAACCTTTCTCCACAAAGTGAATCTGCAGAGATCAACAAAACAGTCTGATAAACTTTTTCCTTAGCGATCATAAAACAAACCTGTACCATTTATTCTGCTCCCAGATATACTTTTTTAAAGCCTGCTATGTCTCTTCTGGGGAAAGAGAAGGAAGAAAGAAGATACAGAAAAAAGAAAGAAAAAGGGGAAATAAAAAGAAACCTAACAGCCAAGGTCCCATTTTTATTTTTAAAGACATCCTTTCTCAGTGAAGTAAGATTAACTATTTTTCCCCAAATGAATCTTTGCTACCGAGGTTGTGCATAATCTAGATAGTGGAGAATCTGTTCAAAGAAATACAATGAGAAAGTGGAAGGATAGTATCAGTGGTGAAGAAAAGCTTCGCATTACTCGCTTCGATGGAATGAACTAAGGATGATGATAGATGCAAAGAAAAGGTTGGGTTTGTCCTAAAATGAAAGGCATCAGCACCATTTACACTCCAGAAGACAGCAGATGCACAGCAATTTAGGGCCATGCTCTGACTTGAGGCACGTACCATGAGAATATAGAAGAAGCTCAGAGGAATGAGAGGTGCTGAAAGAACACTATATTATTTTTTAAAGTTAGGCATCGCAAAATACATGCTAATAAGACCTCATTTGGGGTTTAAATTATTTTATCTAAATTAAATAATCATTTCAGTCAGTAATCAACTAGCTACTTATTCTGCCTGCCCATGTTTTAAAGCCCTCGGTCTATTTAATGATCTTCACAATAAAGCACTTACAGATTTTTGTGTTTAAATAAATCATATCAGTGAGGACACTTTGACTACCCGTTGCTTATTATCGCCTCATTCCTATTCTTCGGAGGTTGCATGGCTGAGAGCAGGCTGGAGGAAAAGGTAAGCTCTACAGAAACGCGCACATAAAAAACTAGACTGTCATCACCTCAAAATCTCTACTTCATAGGAAAAAAATAATAAGAAAAAATATTTTCAGCTGCAAGACTGGCAAAAAGAAATCCATCATCTCAATCCTTATTCAGTCTATTCCTGCAGACCTCATTTTAGAAACCCTGTATTAGCTTGCAATAGGCTTACTTCCTAAAGAGTGAGAGGAAATCATTGCACAGAAGACTCTGCATAGACAAAAGGAAATTCCCTCAATTTTTGACCCAGAGCTTATAAATTGCACTCTTTCCCAATGCAAGTTTGAAGAAGCTTGAAATCAGATCTCCTCATTAGAGGCCAGTTTCTTAAGAAAAGAACACATGGAAAACACCACAAAAAACCTGCAAGCTGAAGCTTTTCCTTGGCCTTGGGAAGATTTTTTCCCAGAGAGCATGATTTTTTAGAAGATGGGCTTCAGAGATTTAGTCTGTGCCTTTCTAAAAGCAGCTTATCTATCAGTATCACAAAGTTAATGAAAGGAAAAATGTGTAATAATTGTTATTCCTATAACAGTAACAGCAAGATAAATTTAAGCTGTTGACTTCATTAGTACAAAGCCCGCACATAACGTGGCTCACCAAACCTATGCCAGATTTAACAACATTTCCGAACAGAGCACTAAAAACCTTTTGCAATTATTTTTTCCTGGGTAAGTACCATGGATTCCGAATGTTGTAGCCACAATCCACAGCGTGAAACAGTAATGACAACAGCATCTTTCTTTACCTAGAATAACCTGTTCATTAATACCATAGGCTTCAGGGGCTACGTGCACCAGCGTGGGGTGGAGACCAGGCACCGCTGTCAGCTCCAGGCACCCATCAGGCCTGGAAGCAGCTTCCATGATCTGCTTGGACGATCCTGACTAATTAAGTGACTAAATATTCTCCAGCTTCAGGGAAAATTAATAAAATTGGGGCCAGCTCAATTTCCATGGCTTTTGTCCCCCTCATTCTACCTGTCCTTTAATTGGGCTTTTTCTTAAACGTGTTTGCTTTGCCAGTCAGACAACTCACGTGTTTTTAAATCTTGAAGAGAGCTTTAATGGATTCAAACCATTTATCCCCGAACTGTAAAATACTTGGAAATAAAAATGAATGAGAATGGCACTTACTCATTAATATCTGATGAATAGGAATATCTTTAACTTGTTCCTTTGATCTCATATATACATCTGGAGCGGCTAGTGGTCTGTAAATGGAGAGTAGTTTTGGAAAACTGCAAGTCACAGCTCTAAACTTCCTAGAGACAGCAGAAAAGAGCACGATGAACTGCCAGGTACAGAAAAGCAGATTTTTAAAATCGCAGATTAAAGTAATTATGAATAATGTTACAAGGTCTTTTGTGCAAATAAGGGTAGCAAAACTTGATCTTGTGTGAAGTCAACTGTTGCAAAAAAGAACTAGAAAAAGATGGAACTTGAGTACTACAATTGCAGTGTTTATGCGTATTACAGATTCAAACGTGAAGTGCATCCCTGCTGGAGAGGTCCTTGTAACAGTGAGTTTTAAGAGGAAACAGAAATTCCTGGGTAACCATTCAGTACCCAGAAGAGAATGAGTTTCACACCTGAGGACATCATAGAAAGTTAGGCGACAGACACAGCACTACTGAAAACGTGGGAGACAAACCACACCAAATAAAGAGGAAAACTGGCACCGAGTCCGTGGAGGAAAAGGTTTAGTATTCAGGAAAGATTCGCTCGACACAGAAAGACAGAGAGGTGTTCTCTGTTTTACTTTCAGCATACGTGATGAGCAGTAAAGGAGACAAAAGAAGCAAGTCACAATAGCTAAGTGTCCAAAAATGCTGGACTCATGAAACCATTTACAACTGCTTTTGAGCCCTCCTGCTAAGCAGTGAGCAACTGCTCGCTGTAGCACTATGTTCTGAATTGTCATTGTACTCACTAGTAAGGGTTTGGCTATTTCCAGTTCATTTCATATGAATGCCGAAAAGTATATTCTTAAATGCTTTTTCACGTACAAACAGTCTCTGTCTTACATACATATGACCAGAGATGCAAGTATAATTTTCATCAAAAGGGATCAGCCATGTATCTATGAACGAACAGAAGATATACAATGTCTTGAATCATGTTGCTCTCGTTCTTTTATAACAGCAAATATTCAAATTCTTCTTGTACAAATTTTTGTCCTGATATAGGGTAGATTTAGTGTGTGTTGTCTTGCATTGACAGGTTGGCAGAAGTGAGAGATAGGTATGGGAAAGGTATTGTGATCTTTGCTGGTAATATTTATTCATCAGCACTTTAAAGTTAGAGTGATCTAAACATCTAAGAATTTCTGCCACAAAAACTGCACATGATTTCAGCTTTCTGTGCCATTTGCGTCAGACGTGCCTTCACAGCTACCAGGAAGATTTGGAACTCACTATAAATATTACCTTTCTACTTCTTTGTCAAAGAAGTCATACTGAGGTTTCATTTAGCACATTCATAAGATTGTACTAAGAAGTCAGGATACCACCAGGGTCATATCTACCCTAAGCCTCTAGATAATGTAAGTAAAGAATTCTTTTATATTTGAGGCCTAAATAAAGATACTATGAAGATCATTGATAGACTAAAATAAAATTAGTATTAGAAGAGACCTCAAGAAGTCATCTAAGCTATCTCCCTGCCCTAAAAAATGATAGCAATGGCATTCCTTAATGTACTTGCAAATATCTGCACGAGACTACACAACCTTCCTAAACAGTCTACTTCAGTGCTACTAGAATGGCTTCCGATCATTTACCCTAAATCTTTCCTCCTGCAGTGTTAGGTCATTTGTCCTCATTCTGTTCCCCAAGGACACAACATCTACATTTTGCTTGTAGCAGCCTTTTACGTACCTTTTACAAAATGTTCCCTCATCACTCTCCTCCCACCTCCTCTCTCCTTCACGCCCAGTCTCTACAGCCAAGCATTCCTACTTCTTTCACTGTCTTCTTAGATGTCAGCCTCTATGAGTTATTCAACCTTTGTCCCTCCCGTGCCCCTTTATAAATGGGAAACTGCCACTCAGAGTCAGTACAACAGCACACAGCCCATCTTCGCAAGCGGTCACCGCTCATTAACATAGCATTTCTGTGACATTAGCAGGTTGATGCTTATGGTATCAGAGGATCTTTTCATATTGGATTTACATTGTGTAACCAGCATTTGTGATCTATAAATCTTTTTTCTATTTGATGCCCTACAGGGAAGCATGTATCCCCTATGTACTTTTATTTATCAAAGCAAGGTCAAATTGTCTGAAATGGATAATTAGAGAATAACATGGCCACAGGGTGTCCAGGTGTTTCTTTTAACTTAGGCAAAGGCTTCCATTAAGATAGATATCCCAATGTTATGGGAACAGCCTGTCCTTTCATGTCACACTTGGCTAATATCACAAGTATGAATGAAATGTCTCTACTTCAGGAAGGACTTCAAGAGCTCAGTCAAAGATAAAAGGTCAGATAGCTAAGCAAGGTATGTTTTGTTGGGTTTTTTTTCTTTTAATTTTGTCTTTGAAGTTTTAATTCAACAGCAAAAATCCATCAAACAGGAATATGAGCTTTTCTTCCCTATTTTTCCTGGCTCGACTTTCCTATGTATCAACATTTAATAAGAAAAAAGTAAACAGAGGAGACAAAAAGAGGTTGCTTGAAATTTCTTCAAAGTGTAGTTAGGAACCACATCTCTTTGTGTAATGATTTTCCTTTTTTATTTTTAGACAGAAGGCATCGAAAGGATTTTATGAACATCAGTCCATTAAAATGCAACCCCAGGGAGATAGGGAAGCACTGTCCCCACTCAGCAGATGGAGGCTCCTGAAAAACAGGCCAAGTGATTTGCCCAAAGATATACAAGTTAGCAGCAGTAGGTGGTACTGAAAGTCTGGGGATATTTAAAAAGCACAATGTGAAATAAACATAAAAGAGAGGGGAAAAAAAAAATTGGTGATAGGCTAATTTCCAGGAAAAAGTATTGTTGCCAGATTAATGGTATCTCAGGATAAACAAAGAAACCACATTAGTTGGAAAACTTCACCAAAACTGGATAAATTGCAACTAATATAATTTTTCTGATAATATATGGTGCAATTTATTTTCTATGAAGTAATTTCTAACAAATGTGGAATGTTCTTTCATGTTCTAAACTGCTTTTCCATCATCTATTATGGAATTAATTCAAGATTTATTCACTCTTAAAATATGCAGAAAGCCCTTTGAAAAAAGAGAAAGCATGGGAGTTCTTCAGAAATAAGTTTATCTTTGTACTAGTATTATTATCCCTTTTAAACTGACAATCTTAAATGATTCCTACATCTGACAAGCTTCAATTCCACACAAACCAACCCAATTCATAAGAAACGTTGGTGTATCTCTTACGTTCTTTTCACACTTGAAAACACTGGGGCAGTACTTCCCTGTTATCCTTTTTAGTTTTGAATTACAGAGGCCCATTTTTGTTTCAGCCAGATGAAGATGTAGTGACTTGCTGTGACCCAAACACAGAAGCACTTTGACCTTAAGAAGAAAGATTCAGCCAAGCCTTCGTCGAGGGGATTTGTTTATCTCTCTCTTTACCTGGGCACAGGAAGTTGCTGATTCCATTTGTTTCCCCTTTTGCTTAGATCCTATGAAAGCAGCTGGCATTTATTGCTCCTATCCTAAAAGTACTTTTCTGGTGTGGAACTTAGCCCACCAAGTGGTAGATGCCCCATCCCTGGAAACAAGGCCAGGTTGGACGGGGCTCTGAGCAACCTGCTCTGCTTGCAGATGTCTTTGCTCGCTGCAGGGGGGTTGGACTACATGACCTTGAAAGGTCCCTTCCAACTCAAAGCATTCTATGATTCTATAATAAAATGTGGTGACAAACTACTATAGACCCATGAATAAACCAAAGCACAACATGGTGAACAATCATCTGGTCCTTTTCTAACATTTCCTGGAGTTTAAGTATCCCAGGGACTGAAAAGCTACTGCAGAGACGAAGGAGAATGCTGGACAATGAAAAGAATGCTGGAGGAGACTTCAGGTGAGACCACAACATGATAAACAAGGGTCCCTTTTCTAGGGTTAAAGACCTAAACTGTGTGAACAATGGCATGTCATGTATTTGTACCTGATACTATAATCCAACTTCTACACGTTGTTGAAACCGAACAGCGACAGGCAAGGCACTGTGAAAACTTGCACATCAAAATAAGCAGGATGTGCTCGATTTTTTAAATCAGGATTTTTTTTTTAAAAAAAGAGACAGATAGGAAATGTTTGTTGTCTTACTCTGCATCTCCTAAGGGACTTTTATTCATTTTGTTTTTAAAAATAGCATCATCACAGACATGTAGAAAAAAGATGCAGCTGATCTACCACCTACCAGCTTCCACTTCACAATGAGGAAAATAAATCCCTCTGCCTAAAAGAAAAGTTTAGCGCATTTTGTGTCACAGCACCGTAAGAGCTATTAATCTATCTTCGTTTTAAAAAGAGGGAACCATATCATCTTCCTATGATGACTTCTTCCAGTTATCTCAATTGGCAAGGATTGAACTTAAACTGGATCTGTGAGAGTGAAAGGGAATAATTTACTTCAACTTGGTACTTGTAGAAGCACATCTGGAGGAAGGAAGGGTCATTCCCGTTGTGGGAGGAAGTTACGTACAGTTTCACGCTCACTGTTCCATTTCAAATACCAGGGGGCTGCTATTTCTGCCAAAGCACGCAGTAGTCCAAGCCAACAACTGGTAGGAAAACACAATGTGTTGGTAGAGGAAGGCCACTGACTGTGCAACATGGGAATAGACTTTCACGAGTGGAAGAGAGTCAGTTATGGCCTAGAAATGTATCTTACAACCTTACACTCATCTATGTGAAATAATAACATAGAATTAAAACTGGTAATTGCATCTGGTATCTGCAATGTTTATTAATTTTAGTTCTTTATCAATGTTTTTAATTTTGGCAAGAGAGAGGAAAGAGCTAATGCTAAGTTTGATTATATTGTTTTGCGGCTTCTAGGAAAGTCTTAGTTCCCCTCCTAGCACTCCCTGGAACATCTGTTCTGAACATGTAGGCACTGCAGCAGTGAAAAACTGTACTATAAATCTCTAGTTATGCATTCCAGTTGACAAGGAAAATCTTCATGAAGAAGATTTGAATGGCAGAGAGCAGCAAAACATTTCTGGAAGCTTCTGGTTCTTTCCTATCAATCTACATTGTGGGCCCTTAGCAGGTACTTGCTTAAGAAATGCTATAAAAGGGAAGCTTTGGGGGTAAAGATGGTAGGTCTAATGATTCGACTTAATCTCCAAGCTAAACAGCTTACAGCAGTAATGGCTGACATGTTCCTAAGTGACTGCCAATGGCGTGGGTTATTCCAGGTGGACAAAATTACTCACTTGATATAACATTTCTTGCTTAATGAATGGCCAAGCTTTAAGTGACTGACAGTTTAACATCTCTCTCATTTCCTTCAGAGACTGTGAAGGAGAAGAAATGTTTCAGTTTGTAATGTGAGAAGCTGACACAGAGCTGTCAGACTTTTCATTTGAGCTAATCCTCCCAAGGAAACGCAACGTTGTGTGAGCTCTGAATTCCCTGCGAGTTTATCGATCTTACATTTGCCAGATAAACAAGTGACATCAGCCCTGCAGACCTGTCGCCAGAAAGTCAAATGGCAGTTTCTAGTATCCAGATGCAGACTGGTTGGTTGGTTTGTGTAAACTGAATGAGCACAAGGTGCCGAAGGTGCCTCAGCAGATACAGAATACAACAGCTGCTGGGGTGTCACCTCTTAGCTCAGTCTCTAGCAAGCCGCAGACAGTCTCATGGAAGAGCTGTTTAGAAATGCCAAATTGTGTATAATGAGCGCGGGTCACTTGATGATGAAGTAGCCCACGCCATTTGTTTTAACTGCAGTCGACAACCCACTGCTTAATTGACTAGAGCTAATCCAGCACAATGTACTTGCACATGAATATGTGGAAGAAGCAGCTTCCTGAATATTTAAATGTACAATGTCAAGGCAGTCACAAATACTGTATTACATTAGCATGACTAATACAGTTTGCTGTCTGGAATTACAGAAAAAAAAATCTCCTTGCTGTGTACAATACTTTCTGTAGCCCATTAGTACTTACTTAGCATCTCCTGTCTGCCCTCATTCTTAGAAATGCTGCTCATTTATCAGCAAAAGGTCTGTGCAGCCTAGATACTCAGTAAGGCAGAGCAGCACAGAGCCGCTCTCATACATCACGGAACTTATTAGCCATGTACATTCCTGCCCCTGGGTTTCAAATGAGCTGGACCCATTTGTTACACAACTTCGCAGGTGGGAGGGAAAGGTATCGAGAGCAGCGTATTGCCAAACATCTATAGTTCAGTTACAACAAGGGGGACAGTACAATTACAAAAATATGGGGGACGACTAATTGCTTGGAGAATGTGTCTTCAGACATGAGCTGTTCTCCCAGTGTAAGAGTGAAGCGTAAACAGATGGATAACAAAATACACAAATAAGCATCTTAGGTGTAACTCCAAACTTGTATTTAGAGTGGGATGTATTTCTTTGAAGGGAACTGAGGCTAAAACCCTCTGACTCTACTTCATGCTGAAAACAGAATGGCTTTTGCTAAGTTATTTTGATTTATAATCTTAACATCAAAGTCTCCATATCTTGAGAAATAAACCAAAAATTACATAGCTATCTTCTAGTAACTACTTTTCCAACTCATTCTGAGTGAAAGATTTGAGTGGGGTATTCCAAAGAACTACTATGAAATGAAATTTTGGTGAAACAACTGGAACTTCTTGAAACTTCTTAGAAAAGGTTCAATTCTAAAAGGCTGAAAAACAGTGAGTACTCCTAAAATAGTGAATTTCTAAGGGAAACTAAATCAGAGCATTATCACCTCTTGTAGATCCATATTTAGCATTCCTGTTTTCTGAATACAAGACGAAACTTGTGAAAGAATTGAACACAAGTTGGTCCCTAATAAAATTCAAGCCAATGCAACTACCAAAGATTTCATTCCAAATATTGTACTGTACTCAGCTGTCTCAACACTGACTTCATTTCCAGTGATAACAAACATAATTCCAACTTACAATAAGATGTAATTTACGACATCAAGGTTTGTAAATTACAGTGAGACAGAATTAAAATTACTTTTCCCTCGTTAATGGCTACATCTAAACAGGTGGATTAAGAAACAGACACCAGAATTTATTCTATTTCTAATGCAGAGCACTAAGAGGCATAGGAGATACTTCTTGTATGGAATTCTGGTAATTTATGAAAGATACCCACATTTGCATAAGATTGAGCCTACACACACACACAAAAAAGTAGTATGCTCTGATGGACTACGTGCGGGTCCTGTCACGCGTGAAAGGTGCTGCTCTGTTCTTCACGCACTGGGAATGCAAAGAAGGGTTCAACATCTCTGTGACCCTCTCTAGTGTGAGCAGAGTCTTAGCACTTCACCTGCCCTGCGAGGAAACGTCGACAAGAAATACATACTGTTGAATGAAGTTTATCCTCGAAGGCCCAAATTTCTCTACTAGACAGATAATGGCAGAGGGTGGAGTAACCAGGGAATGTAATTCTGAGTGTGAAAGAAAGTCATGTGTTATTCTTCTGATATAGACTAGAAATGAAGAAAAGCAAACAGATTTTACTGTCATGGGCTCAGCTTCATACTTGGCAATGCTTTTCCTCCTGGCAGCAGTGAACGCCAAGGTGAGGAGGTCTGAATATTACCAACGCTTGCCTGGAGGGCTACCTCGATTACTTAATGATGTGTGCTTTGTAGTTAATGAGCCATTCCTCAATTTTCTCTATTTAACAGAGGAAAAAAGTTACTTTGAAAAGTGCATTTGTCATGAGGAGATGAGTGCTTTTGATGCTTACTAATATAAAAACGTGGTATGGTATGTAAATAGACACATACCTAGGCAATCTAAAACCTTTTTTTCTCTTCTACTGAGCATAGTATTAATAAGACACAGCATCATGTTCATACATTAAACATTTTTTTATAACATGTGCTGTCTTTGAAGTTACACAAAAGTAATTTTGTGACATAATTAATGAACTTTGCCTTAGGTGTGCTGAAAAATGTATAAGTAGTGTAAGGTACTACCAATTTCTTCATTAGGGTAGCTAAGTTGCATTTATTGTGAAGAGGGAAAAAAAAAAGTCCTTGTAATACTGAATTGCAATTCTCAGGTGAATGATTCTTAATGAAATATTCTAGAATTTCCTCTACCTGACTTATCCCTGTGATAACACCTATTACTGTGTAGTCCACAAGCACAAGGAAATACAAAGCAAGCATATATATGCATTTATAATATATACAACTTAATATATATACATCCTCCAATATATTATTTAACAATCTATATGTGTATATTTTTCCCTAGAAGCCTATTGCTAAGAGGTTTTTTCAGGGTGTTGCAATTTTTTCCCACTATGAAAGAAAAGTTATTAAAAAAAGAATATTGAACCTTGTGACAGAAGACATGCCAGCTTTCAAAAAGAGAAGGGCTTTAAGCCAACAAACTGCTGAAGTTCACACACACACGTGCTTGGAAGTTCTGCTTGTTTCACACACTGTTGTCGTGAAAGACTAAACCACTTTCCATTTGAAGGATAATAAATACAACCTGTGTATAGGGCTAAGCTCCCTAAAGATGCAAAGATTTGTCCTCAGTATGAAGTACCATTGACAGCCACCCTTCCATGTGGTTATAATCCTCTCTAAGTTTCTAGGCAATACAACGTCATTTTTGTATTTTATGAGTGAGGCGGGAGCTGAAAGATCTAGACTGTGCAGCAAGGTATTGCCAATAGGTGTTAAATGAAACATAACCGTAACACACTTTAAATGTTCTGGTCAGTGTCTCAAAATATTTTTCTTAATTTGGAATAGCAACAATGTAACAAAGTGGAAGTCAGGACTGTTAAGGGGATTGTGGCCACACTCTTTAGGGTTCCCAGCCGTGCTGCAGCCGCACCTCAGTTCCTGCCCTTTTCCTTCCCCTAACCAGGGCAGGTTCAGGGCCACTCCCTCGTCCCAAGCCCACGGAGAGTTTGTGCATCTAAGAGTGTGTGAAGCAACAGCCAGTGTGGCCTGGGAAAAAGCGGACGAGGTGGGTGAGAGCCGAGTGGCCCCAGCTTTGCACTGTGGCCAATTTGGAGGAAGAATATAAAGCCTTTAAAAATGCAATGATTTCTTCTTCAAATTGTGGCAGTTTATAATTTTGGTACTGAATTGAGACAAAAAGCAGCTGGGAGCCCTTATAGGACCATAAATTTAATTCCATTAGTTGAATTTTCTGGTTCATTAGAACATCAGAGCACCCCATCTAACTTAATACAGGAATTCTGGGAAAATTTTCCTTTATGGTGGAAGAAACCAGGGGAACCCAAAACCACTTTCAACACCTGTGCTTATACAATTTGGATGATTTTCTATTAATTTTAATCCCCAGAAATGCTTAAGTAAAGCAGGAATGTGTATTTTGGTATATTGTTCCCAAATAGTGCTTGTTAATTGTTTGCTGTATCTACATTTTATTTGCTATTATAAATTATTATGAGAGCAAGTCTTTTTTCTTATAAGGGAGAAATGAGGACTTGTTCCCAGATTTTCCCTACCTACTTATTTAAGCAGAAGATTAACAAAATCTCATTCATATGCCAATTAACATATATTTAGCAGAGGCGATTTTACACAGCTCACAGCTTGCATCCAAAGATCCACCTTCACTTCTTTTGGAAAGAATGCCAACTAGCCTTAGTAATTTCCACCTCCTACAACAGATCCTGTAAGGTTGAATTTATGCAGAATTCACAATGAGAAATACAAACCAAACCAAACAAACAACTTTCTTGCCTTGGGTTATATATTTTACTTCACCAAGGTGCAAAATTCAGCAAAACACAGCTAGAGTCACTCAAAGAGTAGCTGACACATTAGTATTTGTATGAATGATTATGCAAATAAACAAAACCAAGCTGACATCTCAGCCACATCTAACATAAAATATTAAACAGCACAACCAGGTCTTCTTCTGCTTAGATACACTTAAAGCTTTAATCTATTCTTATTTTCCAGTCTGTCTTACTCCAGCAGAAAGCAGAACATTTCCCACAAACCTTGTTCTTCCAATAAACAGTCTGAAGCGTATTAACCTCACAGGATTCCACCCTTTGAGGATGAACACATGAGGTTTTGTTTACTAGGTTCAGGTTAAAGGGCATCTGTAAGAAAGTCAGTGGCTCTGTACTTAGTTCTCTAATTACAATCAATTTTTGATACAGTTTTTCCTTGGCAGGCAGGCAACAACTTTGGTGTGGAATTCTTGGAAGAAGAGGTTACCTCTGCAACTACACCATGCACGTATGTGTAAAAAAATTCAAATTTTCACTTACATAACAATCACAGTTTGCTTCACTGGATTTGCCTCTCGGGAAGTTCTTCCTGCAAGGCTCTTGATACCTCCTCTCAGTTGGCATGTTGGCAATATGCCTTTCAGTGAAGGGACACTGGTAAAAAAGAAAATAAAAACTAGCATTACATTTTTATTTCTGTGTCTTCACGCAACTCTTTAGATAAATCAAATGTTAAACATTTTTTTTTAAAGTCTACAATCTCAGAGCTTTAGGCCTCTAGTGGAGATCCAGCTCTGCTACTGTCTGTAAATATCCTTTGCTTAATAGCATCTCAAGCTCCATTTAAACTGTTTTATAGCTCCCTAAATGTAGTTTTACTAACCCGCTTTTAACATTACAATTACCCACTGGCCTGCCTGCTAGTGGTGAAAATCTTCAGTCCATTATTCAAGACAGAATCATGCAAGTATCATTATTAACAAGGGAGAAGTTAGCTAATGACTGGCAGTTTAAAGAAAAATGGAACTGTTAATATTTGAGGCCATCCTCCCTGCTTCTGTCCATCACAAGTACTAGAATCACTTAAATTAAATACTTCATGTGACTAAAACACATTTCAGATGATATAATAAACTACACCATTGCTAGTTGAATGCATCTATCATTTCTAAAGTTAGGTTTAAGTCCACCTGCTCACTGAGGGCTCAGTTTTGCCCTAAATTACACCTGTGTAATTCCACTGCTCTGAATCATATGGTAGGAGGTATATTAGGGGAATATTTCACCCTTGCAAAGTATTTTTGCTGTATTTTAGAAAAATCAATTAAATTCCAATAATTTTAAAAACTTTTAAAAGAGAATCAATTTGTAGACAGAAGTAGTGCTGGTTTAATAAGACTGTTACACAAAGTCATGTGAGATGGATTCTTGTAAAAGATTCTTCTCAAATGCAAAAGATTTAGTTCAAAGGAGATTGAAAAAAAATGGATCTACCAGAATTAAAGTATTAAAACTCTCTTTTTTTTCTCCAGAGGGTAAACACCTCTGCACTCACAGCATTTCATATTGATAGTCTTAAGTTAGTTATGAAGTGCTGCAGAAAGTTCTGCACCTTGAAATGTACGGGGTGTGTGGATTTAATGTTCCACAGGCATTCCTGGGTTGACCCTGCTACACGGTTACCCCGCAGTTCTAAGGCACAAGATCTAACACTCCAACTTATTCTTGCCAGTTCTGTCTTTTCAGTTCAGGCTTAGGAGCTTAAGCAGGCTTTTGATTTTCTTCCCCCTCTGCTATAAGAAGCCAATCAGCATACCAATATAGGAAACATATTTCAAGTATTCACAAGACTCCCAATTACCACTGTACCCGAGCGTGCTCGCTGTCAATATGTATTAACTCCAAAATTGATAGAAGACTGGAGTTGACCCAGAAGTTGTCAGAACTTGTGATCTTTGTCAGTTTAAGTGAGTGACAGGCTGAATTGTCTAAATAACTGTGCCCTCCACCATTAAAAAAGAAGATCATTTCAGGTCAGTTAAGTAAAGCTTTTTTATTTTCTCATGGAAAAAACCCAAAGTTCTCTCTGGTCAACCAAAGCTTGGCTTAGTCTCTGGGTTTTTTTCCAAATTAAAAAAAAAAAAAAGTGAAACACTTCTAAAACAAGTTTTGACATTTATTTTCAGCTTTTTTTCCAAGTGAGCATTTACCAATCTGATTCAATTCATATTTTATTTTGAGTTTCTTTTACATTACTAAATACTTCCTCTGGTGAAAACTTTTCAAACAAGAGAAAAATTGCCTTGCTCTTCCTTCTAGTTGTCCTCTTGAAAAATATTCTATTTGGGATTACTTAACTTTCACATCACAGAATAACGCACAAAATACAAGCAGTAGTCTTAATAACAACCAACAAGGAGGCTGGTCACGTACCAGCCACTGAAATGAAACCTTCAAAAAACTTCTGAAGTAACTATAGTTCTGAATTGGCTTGCATTGAATGTGAAAATGGATCTTTCTTAATGAAGTCATTAGCGGAACTCGCCTGCTAGGTATACAGCACGTGTCCAGAGCACACACTCCTTTCGAAGATCTTGTAACAGAAATCCTGGTTTTGAAAAAGGACTGTTTCCTTTGCAAACATGCCAAAGGCACCAAAAGCCTTTACTAGGAGCGACAAATCTCATTTTAGAGAACTCTTATGATAAAATGGCAGACTTTGTGGGCTTGCCAATGACTTTCAATGGCTTCCCATCTTGAACACCCTCAAGACAGTTCCGCCTGAGTTTCCAGGACGCTCTTGTTCTTACTGTCATTTCTGAAGGCTGATCTCGTGTTTGCTCCTCAACTTGTGCACAATTCTTTTAGAAATCCCCAGCCTGCCCCTCTGACACAGGCTCCTTCCTTGCCTGCCCTTTCCTGTATTTCTGAAGTTTCCCATCTGACTGGGGTCAGCTGCCCTGAACAACATCTCTCACCCCCCCAGAGCTTTCCACATGCCCTGCTGCACCAGGGCAAGATAATCAGACAACCTCCTTCCCACAGACTACCTGTCCCCTCCCAGCACCCTCTCATGTACATCCCGAGCCAAGAAATGGAACAGCTTTATTACTTATCACGCCCTGCAGTATTGGAAGCCTGAGTCAATGGTCTCAACTGGGAAGCTTTCCTTCTGGCCCCAGTTACATCGTTATACTTGCAGCTGTTGTGTAACACCCACAGTAACCTTTGATCAAAGATAGTATGGGCTGATCTTCCATTTGTTACCTGCTGAATCCTCACTTTTATTTGGTTACCAGCTGGTAGCTTCATGGAATTGTGCGCAGGTTACCTGCGTACGTTTATGTATCACAACTTCATCACCAGAAGGAGCTTTCCCACAGTCTCCACATATGTTAGCAGTGGCAGAGAAAGTGGAAGGTTTGTTTTTTTTTTGGCTTCCCAGACAAGGTTAAAATCTGACCTGGAAAGGACTGGACTGAATGCTAGAAATCTATAAAGTACTTGGTGGCTATTTTTAGATGTTTCTATGGAGGACAAATGCTCTTCTGTGGGGGGAAAATGCTCCTCTAGCTAGCTCAGAAAAGTACACAAAAATAATCTGTAGGTCCTCACATCACTATGTGAAAAAAGTTGCAAAGTTTTATCTACTCTTTTTTAATGTAAACTACATATATTGTTGAACAAGCTATTGCGTTTCTAAAGTGTCTGGAAACCTTTAGGGTTCTAGGCTGTTTCCAAAAGACAGAATTTTAGAAGCACATAAGGCTCTCATGAGCTGAGAAGATAAAATTTCTCTGAGTTATATTTATGGGCCTCAAGTCGATCTTTTATTCCAAATGGCAAGTTTGACAAGTTCGCACCAATGAAGATAATTTCTAATCTATCACCTTATGATCTCTTGAAAAAGATGTGCATGTGATTTTGAAACCACTTGAACAAGTCCAAAGAACATGGTCGTGAGAGATGCTGAGTACCCAAGGATTACAAATTGAGCATTCTTTGGCTAATATCCTCAATACAACTCGTTTCTAGTGACTCCATTACTTTGTTTTATTTTATTCCAAGCTTGAAACAGGCTTACACTGTCACATATTAAATACATCATATATATTTTCACAAGAAAAAGCTTCTTCTAGTGGCTTCTGCTTTGGTCCACAGTTATCTCCTAATTATTCTGTTCTCCATTCAATTTCATGGAAATCACAGTACTGTAGTTAATCACTCAAAATATAAATATATATATATACACACACACACAGAAAGCAGACAGATGCTGCTTTGCTCTCAGCTATTTTACGGGCTGGCCTGTGTGATAGGTGCTTTGAGTAATCCCATGTAATTTTGATGGCTTATTAATATGACAGTGCTGAGCATTGCCTCTCCCACCCTCCCAGTGTCCCTCAGCTTATTTGCTTCAAATTATAAGATATCCTGTAGCTCAATATCCATAACATATGAGCTCAACCTTGACATGAAGACAGCGTTGCACAGAGCCCTACGGATGATAGGATGTTAAGAAGTGGCTTTCTTCTTCCTTCCCATGGGGAACTTTCCCATCTCAGCATGCAACCAACTGCTGACAAGACAGTTTATATGTACTGACACCAAGCACAGCCAGCTACCTAAAAGAAAATTAAATCTCACACTGAGAAAGGACCTACTATCAGTTAAGCTTGCAATGAGCTGTAGCTGTGCCAAGTACCATCATTAAGAGCCAATTTTTGGTTTTTTATTGTTGTTCAATACAAGAGATTCCTTCTCTAAGCAATGTGTGCCCCTGAAGAAAGGATTAGGATTATACAATGCAGCTAGTAATTTCTATTTCTCTCATGTGTAGTCATAAACTTCAGAGCAAAGACATCCAACTGCCTGGGGAGGGGAGGAAGTAAAATGGTGATAAGAATGAAAACGGCCACAGTAACCTGGTAAATCAAGTGATTGGTGTTGAGTAAGTGCAACTGAAGAAAACTCCAGAGCTGAACAGGACTTGCAGGCAAGAATACAGCGACACAGAGGAGCTCCATTTCACAGCAACTTCCTACATGACCAAATACGCTTTTATTACTCATTTCTAGAGTCAAACTTTTCAAATGCTTTCATGAAACAGGTTTTTTCTCAAGTGAAACATTAGGCTTTTTAATTCATGAAGATGTGAAGATGTACCAAGATTTCTCCTTTGGTACAGGGATTGTGCAAGACAAACATGAAATACCTTTCCATCTCATTCCAAATGATTTGGTACCAAAAAAAAAAAATCTTCTCCTTTGAATCTTATGACAAGCAGAAAATAAACAAAAGGCTCCCTCCTCCTGGGCTAGTGCCCCAGCTGCACTGAGACAGGGGTTTTGTTAAAACCGGTTTATCAGCATATTGAGTTGGTAGCAAAGCTCCTCAAATCAAAACCAAATTAAAGCCTTCCAACTTAAAGTGATAATTTTTTTGGTTGATTTGCAATTTCCTTTTGCAGATTTTTGAAAGTAAAAAGGAAATGATGAAGATTTCACAAATTTTACAGAATTCTACTTTTCAGTGATTAGTGACACAAACCAGCTTCTGCAGCTGGCACTTTACAAAAACATTTCTTTCATTTAAAAATTATTTCAAAATGACGCTATGTCACTTTCCTTTTGATATTTCTAAAATGGTGCAAAAACTTTTCAATAGAAATTCTAACATTTGCTGTATGAAAATTCTGTGAGGAAAAACTCCTATTGCTTAAAAAAACGTGTCTCTTTGAAGAAATTTCACATGGAGGGGTTTTTCTAAAGACATTCACGTTCTACTGCCATCAGCATTGAAATCCTTAGAAAATGCAGCCAGAAGCCTGAATTACATCACACTGAACTTGTCTAAACTGTGTTTTAGAATTCATTTCATTATACTGGTGTAAATACTTCTGTGTGCAAACACACATTTAGATAATTTTAAATCTGATTTATATTGATTTAGCGTAAGTCAAGTCCTTCCCAGCTTAAGGGAAGTCAATACAGGACAGGTTTAATTCAGTTGACAGCTCCCTGAACAAGAGTTTAATAAAATCAATTTAGCACCCAAACTTAATTAATCGGTGCAATTTCACAAGTAGCCAAACCATTAGAAGTAGGGAAAGTGGCACTATTTTATCGTCTGAAAATCTACTAGTAGAAAAAAAGAATGTGGATGAGCAATAAGGCTACTACAAGATGCAATTGCACATACATACCCTATGCTGCATCAAAAGCCAACCAGTAATTTCTACCATCAGGTACCTACCTGCATCTGCTCTGGGTGTCTAAAGTTGTGCACACGCAGGAAAATGCCGTATCTGTAATTAGCCCGTGACTAACAAAGCTTTGTATGGCTTTTCCAAAACTAAAAGAGTGAACGGTATATCAAAACTATGTAGAGGGGTGGTATGGAAAGACCAGTGGAAGGATATGGAACTTCAAAATACCACCACTCTGAATTTAACACTCTGACTCAGACCCAGGAATTTCCTGAGTATAAACCAAAATCAAATCATCAGGAAAAGCATATTGCAGTTCAGTAACATACTTTAAAACGACACAATAGGCAATAATGTCTGATTCAACACAACTGCTCGTAAGTTGGTGGTTGAGCCCTTGGCCCTGGTTTTCTCACATCAAACAATGCTGCCCAGAGAACGCGTAACAGATGTTAAATCCACACGCGTCTCACACGCTGCTTGAATTTGTTCATCACTGACTTCCTTTGGGATAAAAGAGATATTGTCAAAACGATAATGATGGTGTAAACATTTTGGCCACTTCAAGCATTTTCTGAATACCAGATAAATTCAGAATCCTTTTTAGCAGTAGGCTTGCCAGAACATCAGCTGAAGCCATCATTATAGCTATTCATATCCCCATAATAAAGGCTGCATCAGCACTTCCATTATAAATGCTCTTTCAGAGGGTTTGACAATTTGGCTGCAAAAAGTATTTTTGGCTGAAGCTTGACATGTAAGTTATCTCAGATATAGTTTTTAAAGTTAGTTTTAAACTGTTCAGCTGTTTTCTGCATAAAGATGGAAGAAACAAAGATGTTTTAACTGGTTTAAACTGGGTTTTTTTGGTAATGTTTTTCTAGAAAACAAAAAGTAATGGAACAGTCATTTTATAAATGCAATTAGAAAGGAGAAACTTGACAAATCATTCAGGTTTAATTTAATCGCAAAATTAGTAAACTAATTTATGAAATCAACTACTTCGATGGCACTGATCTTTTGTAGTGCATAGAAGACTCACAACCTTTCATGGATGTTTATTTTTCAACCTAACCTTCTTAGGGAGAAAAGTACCAGCTACTTTTTTTAGGATGAGGGCTAAATAGATTCCCGAAAGGTTATTCCAATTATGAGCTGAAAAGCTGGAAAGTGGATGAAAGCCAATCAAGTGTCAGAATCCCTACGTTATAAGGAGAAAAGGACAATACTGGTTTAGTACAAACTTGAAATCTACTAATGGCACACACAGATTAATTTGTGAATAAGAGGGGGAAAAAACATTAGAAATGCAGTGGACCAAGATATTTGTGCTAGAAATTAGACTTAAGAAGGTAGACAAAGTAATGTAGAGATGATCCATTCTCTCTGTAATTCTCCGTTTAGGTCCTTGAAGGATTTTCAGAGAACATGGTGTGTATATGCTTAAGCCCGTCTTCAAGAAGCTCCTGAACTCTAGTAACGATGGTAAGAATAACAGCACTAACCTTCATCAGCCAATTTCTGCTTTCCTAAAAATGAGAGAGCACTGAGAAGAAAGCTCTGCACTGCAAAGACTTTCAGGAATAAAACAGAAATAGTAATTCTTTTCCTTTTCTGTTAAGATTGTGTGCAGTGTCTGCAAGCACAGGAACAAGGATGTTTACATTTCCCACTCTGAAACCCAAGCGTTTCGCGTTGTATGCTGGCAGGGTCGCCTACATCAGTACAACAGAGCCAGGTAGAGGACAGACGATACTGTGGATAAGGAGTTGCACTGTCAGTCTGGAAAAAAAAAATAAAAAAGAAAGCTCCCCAGAATGTTACCCCATACTGGGTTCATTTTACCAGTCTTCTTACTCCCTGTTACACTGGTGAGAGAAGAAGGAAATGTCCTAAATATGTGGATTATTTTGGTTTTCTAGGATGACTATTTAGACCGAGATAGAACAATTTGGAGATGTTTATTTTCCCTCTGTTGTGTAACCTGATATATGAAGATGGTTCGGGGCTACTAGTCCCTTGATGGATAAGTATGATACCCAGCTCCCTTGCCAAAAATCCTGCATTTCACTGGACTTGTCTGACATCTTTACTGGCAGTTACATCATCCTTTCCTTCCTGAGATGGCTGATAGAACCGCATCTCCCAGGCAGAGCCATATTTCCCCCTGTCACAATTACAATCTCTAGAGGGCTGCAAGGAGAGAGGGAGAAGCTCTAGTCTGCACAGCAAAAATGAAAATACATTTTATGGTAGTGCAAAATGATCCCAACTTCACGCACCATGTATTCAAGTTTGGATATCAATGAATGAAGTTATCATCAACAGCGGAGTTACTACTGGGAAAGGGGGGAAGAAAACTTTTTCACAAAGTGAACTTAATCTGGGTGAAAGGCGCTTTTACAGAAAACTTCCATTAAAGCCTTGCAAGCACTAGAGAATGAACATGTGATTGCGGGAGACAGCAAATGCTGTAAAGAATTAACCTTTAAGTGCTTTCCTAGCAAAGATTTGTGCTTGTTAACACATTCAATTAGTGGCACAGGGCAGGGGCTCCCTTTGCACTCCTTGGACATACACAGAGCGTATCCATCTTTCCTGACTGTCCTCAGGAAACTGCCGCCTCCCAGTTCTGTACGGGGTAAGAATTACAGCACATGATTCGACCTTTCTTTTCTAAGACGTATTAAATCACTTTCAATTACCAAAAAAAAAAAGGAAACTACTTGACAGATGGCTTCAAAGCGCTACCCTTTATGGTTCATTACCAGAATCTTGTAAACAGGAATAGGCTTTTCTTACCTGCCTGTGAAGATGCAACTGAACGTCTTATTTCTGGAAACACTGACTATAAATACGATACTGTTATTTTGTGACACAGAACTTCCAGAAACTGTTTTCCTCTTAGCAAATTAGCTAAGGTGAGACTATTTTGAAGTTAGATCTGGGTACAGAATTTTAATACTCTCCCATTCCTCAATGTAAACCTGCCGTTCCACGGTGCCTGATGCACTCCAGAAACTTTGTCACACAAAGAATAAATGTAACACAATCCGATTAGAATGACTCTGGATTTCCTCTAAGCAAACAGCAGAAGAACTTACATTTCCATCTATGACCTGAAGTTCTCACAATTCAGTCCTCAATTCCTCTGCAATAACAGCAGCTACACAGAGCCGCAGAAACCGTACACTTTTTGCCTAAAGCTTGATACTGCAGTTAGAACGCATACTAGAATACACTGTCTTCTCTTTCTATATTGACACTAGCAGGCTAAAGATGCTATGTATTTGGAGCAAAGAGGTGGTAAATAGAGTAAATGGATGGAAAGGAAGGACTTTTTCTGTGTCAGATGAGTGAGGTTCTACCCTAAGCAGAACAATACACAGCTGAATTAAAAGGAGACATCCTGAAAAAAAAAAATCACAACTATGTGTGTTTTTTGATTTCTGCATTTGAGTCCAGCAGGCACATTTAAAGTCAAAACTCCTGTTTCAAGCTGGAACTCTTGTTCTCCTCTCCTTATGCTCTTCTTCCAGCCACATCTATCCACAGATATAACATACTTGAAGCAATTCTGCTTTTAATCAAGTTTTTCTTTCAGCTTTGCTGGCTAGCAACACACCAAAGGCAGTACAATTCATTTTGTTTACAAAACGTTGCTGCACACAACAACAACAGCCACAGACAGCTTCAGAGTCTCCCCTTAATGTTCAGTTTAAGTGTAAGGCTGCATGACACACTATTGAGTTTTAATTTCCCCGCTTCTGAACAAGTATCATCATAATCTACAGGCTCTGGACTCTTGGGGCAGCCACCCATGAGACTTGTGCTAGTCAGAGGGACAGAGATTATTTAAGGCGCACTGCATGAGGCACAGGCTGGATACAGAGCCTGACCTACGCAGCACTACAATGGCCAACCTCAATTATCATATTCTGACTATCAAATTCTAACTATAAATACTTGCAGATTTTTCAGAAAAAAAATCAAAATATTTTCTTCAGGAAAAGAGGAAACTATTTCCATTGTATAAAATATCTATAGGCCTAAATCCTCCATTCTTACACCTTATACTCCAGACTAACTCCTGTGTTATGTATAACTAAGTACAACGCCACTTTCCCAAGAAAGCTTTTTGCTTATGCGAGTGAAATAGCAGTGCTGCAGCTCCAACATCCAACTGCCAGTAACACAGGAGCAGTGCTAGGAAAAGCAGAGCTCGATTGTGGGAGTCTTCTCCAATCCTTAGCATCCCAGTAACTGGAAACTAAAATAATTTATGAATAAAGACCAAATCTCCCCTGCTACAAACACCTACCCTTTGCAGCACTGTGCTGTCAGAAAATTCAATTGTCACTGTTTAGGCTATTGCTTCAGACTTTCTGTTACTTTTCTGGTGATCTGCGTTATGATTTGTGTTTGGTTTCGTTTGAATGGAGGGGAGCAGAACAGGTAGATGAAAATTAAACTGGGAGCTTGCCCAGAATTAAGTTTTTTTTTGTGCTCTTCTTCCATTTTTTCAGGCTATAAAGCAAAGCGGTAGGGACAGGACCGCCAGACTCATTTTTACATGTGATCTACAGCGTACCTGAGCACCTGTCTGTGGAAGTGGAAAGCCAGTTTATTATTCTGTTGCACCACCTAACCCTGATGTGATGTCAATGAAAGCATCACATAACCATTCCACTGAAATACAGATCGTTCTGTAAAAATAGCATTGCTTGTATCCACACTTAGAATATTGATGCTGGAAAGACAAAAGAACAGGAACCACACAGCTGCTTTTATAGAAAAGTTCATGTGGTTTAGGAACTGCTTCTTAAAAGAAGCAGCAGCAGGCTGCTTTTTTGGAGCTTTTAAAAGGATCCCTCTGTCTCTCCAACCCTTCTATCTACCAGATAAATCCTCTTGGCTCTTTCACAGTGCCCTGCCTGGAGACACAGGATAATGAGGATTGCACTCAATCACTCACTGCAGGGACTCCCTCATCCCTTTTCCTTCGGAGGGATTGAAGGATGGTCAGTGGATCTGCTGCTAATTTAGAAAGATTAACCACTCCTTAAAAGAAGCAGGTGCTAAATCACTTATAAAGAGGCAGCCTACACACTTCTCAAGAATGAGCTTTCCTGCTTGTGCTCACCCACTGGCCCTTGTACTGCATGTAGGTAGCAAGGCCTGTACTAAAAGAAACAGCAACTTTTCTGTAGAACGCTACTGGCTAAAATTAGGCCAGACAGAGCAGTACGAATACTTGAAGTTACCCACCAGCTATATTTCTTATTGGTTTTGTGTTAAACTAATATTCTATAAAGGAAAATGTTTTAAAATCTTAAACCAAAAGTAACTTCAAATTCTAGCTGGAATGACAGAGGGCCCACCACAGGAATTTTGCTAACAAATATCCCAAGATACAAATTAAAAAGAGCTTTAAAACAAAGAATGTGAGGGAAGTCAAATGGTAGCATCTAATCTTCAACAGAGAATTGTCCAGAGGCACTAGACTAAGAACCACACACAAACAGCATCAAGGTGTGGCATGCAGTGCTTGTATTCACTTTTTATACGCTGTAAGACACTACCGAAAATGCAATTCTTCGTAGAAAAATGAAGAAAATACAGTTTACTCATCCTCCTCTAAACAGTGGACTAAATCCTTCAAAGACTCTAAAACCATACAACAGTAACGGTCAGGAAAATGTAAGTGCATTCGTAGGAACACATCTCACCAGAACAACTGTCACATCACATATTTAGTTCCCAGTTACTCATTTGACAGAACATGTTTGACCGAGGCTGCTCTGTTTTTTCTGATAATCACCCAGAGCTCAATACAAGCATTTTAAGCAGAGGATGCTTATGCAACAGTTGTGCCATCTAACTTTAAGGGGGCTGATACTAATTCTGTATTTCCTTCCTAATTGGTTTCCTTCACACAGAAACATGACACTGATATATGCAGTCTTACTCTTACCATTTACCATTTGGTCCTCAGGGACCCAATTTTAGGCCAGACTCCCCCTGCATCGGGTGCTGAACAACACAGCCTAGAAAATCATCAACGCTGTTCATTTCCTTAAGTGCTAAATTCACTGCATCCAGGCTCTCAGTTAATATTGAATATATTTGTCCCGCCTTTGTGCCAGTAATGCAAATGTGAATTACAGCTTCTTGTATGCTTATAATCTTTAGCTTAATCCTGCTTGACTCTCAAAAAGCAAATCTGAAAATGTAGATTTGGGATAAAAATTTCCTCAAAACCTCTGCACAATCCACCCCCACGCCCCGTCTCCCCCCCCCCCCCAAGAAAATTCCTCTCAAAGGCTCTTCAGCAGGAGCCCCGCAGAGCAGAGCACGGCTCATGTTATTCTGAGAAGTGGGCAAGTGACAGATGTTGAAGACATTTCTGAACAGCACAATTGGGTCCATAGATAGATCCAACTGTATCTGATTAGGTAGACAGCTCCATTCATCTATTTGTACAACAGCCAGGAGGTCTTTAATTGTTTTGCAGATCACTTGGCAATTAATGATGCTGTTGCCCTTGGACAGATCGTGCTACAGATCAGTATTTTCTGGCAAAGTCAAAGCACTGAGTAGACATAATGCTACTGAAGTTACTCTGTTAATACAACCCATAAGCTTGGGTTTGGGTGGGAAACTTCTTGGACAAGAATTTATTTCTGTCACAAACCAATATTATTTCTGTTCTTGAAGTGAGTCAGACAAACCTGAATGGGAACTAAAATAAATGCCAGCAAAGATATCTACCTTTCCTTGAACTGACAGTAACTATTATTGTATGTCACTTCATGGAAGCATTATCTCAAGTGTATCATATTTTCTCTTGCAAGTTCTTACGTCAAATAACCACAACCCTTTACAAATGCCATTTCACAAAAATATGCCTATGTGCAATTTTGCACCAAATCAGAGGCAAGGTTGGAAAACGGAGAGGCTCCTAAACTGACTAATGAGTGAATAGAAGTGGGAGTCTAAAAATTGGACTGGAATGATCCCATGTGGATCAGAAGCGGAAGGGTTACAGAGGGTAAGAGAGTCTGGGTTAAATGTCCCTCTTAATTTCCCAGCACATGTATTATGGAGATTGCTGCTGTGTGACAGCTTTGTTTTAAGACATAATCCCTACCCTGTGAGCATTAAAATTCATCATTGGAAATACTGGCTTCTCTCATCTCTACAGACAAAGCAGGTCTGTACAAAACACACTGGAACTAGAGTGGCCAGACTAGGAGCCCACAGTAAACTCACAAAAGTCAGGTATTACACATTACCAGGGCTGATACAGTTCCTGTTGTTCTCCAGTGAAATCGTTTCTAGGGCACGGGGTAACATTTGATGTCATCAAAGCCAATGGTAGAGTTGCAGCTGATTACACCACAGTGGGGATTTTTATCCATTATTTCCCCAGTATGAAAAATGGCCTCCAATTTCCTGGTTGGAACACATTTGAAAACCAAACCAAAATCAATTTTAATCCAATTTTTTTAAAAGTGTGAAGTTAAATGATTTACAATTTTTACAGCTTGCATGACTCAAAATGGTTATTGTATCTAAAAGATCACTGCAAGTGAGGACTTGCTTAAGTTTCTATTACAACTTTAAATTATAGTTTTTCAGTGCCTCGGGATAATTTTGATTGGGAAAGAATCGTAGTTTGAAAATCAATTATTTTCAGTAATCATGTGTTTCAGTTCTTCACTAACTACTCATAGAGCTATCTGTGTAAAACAAATCTTATCAGCCTAATATCAGCTACTTGGGAGCATTTCAGGAAACAATCCAGTATCTTACATGCTCGGTACTACCTGTTTAACCACAAATTCTCCAGTTGGCTTCACTGGGATGATGCCAACATATAATATGGCCGTGAAAACCTACCTGGGGGAAAGACTGTCCTGTACTTTAGGAAACCTATGGGAGATCAATGTAGAGATAGGAAAATTGATTTTCAAAGTAACCTGAGGAAGTAGGGACAGTTTTGGGAACTCTAATCTCTCTCCTCAAATACTCCACCTATGTATTTAACCTAGAAATATTCTAACAGAGAATTTATAAAAATATTTAAAAAGTCTCATCTTTGTAAAACTCTTCACAGGAACACACTGAGAGCAGCATTGGATAGCTTAAAAAATATCCTAAATTAGCTGATCACCTTCCTCCTCTGGATGTTTTTTTCTACTGCCACAAGAAGTCCCCAACAAAAGCTGTGTTTGGAATCAGACCCTTCTAAAAACGCTCTCACTACAGAAGCCGATGACAAAGCAGTAACAGAAGAGACATGAAGAAGCCATGTAAGCCATCTCTCTGCCCCAGGACATGATCAGTGACAGGCCTAAGATGACTGTCAAATCCATTCTTAATGAACTCCACTGATGGAGGCTCCCCATGCTTCTGCCTTTACCAGTTCTTGTTATGACTTGCTCACGCATCTCCTTCTATTTTCAATAATCTTTAATTTTGCTGAGGCTTTTCAGAATTTGACAAAAAATCCTCCCAAACTTGGTCTCCTTGTCTCCTTCAGGCCATGATGTTCAGATCTGTGATAGCGGTTTAGAGGCCATCACTGCATCTTCATTCAACAGAATCCTATGACATCTGGAATTATGCACATAAATTTAAAGTTTGCTATATCCTGAATTCTACTTCTCTTTCTTCCACATTCACTTTCTCTTAAGCACATGAAATAACAAGAGAATACAGAAATACAGATTAAGTTCAAAAAAGAGTATGAAGCCAGCATACCTTTTTGTTGCTGTTCACACATTTTTTGCTGCATGCTTTCTAATCTATAGCTTTTTTCGTAAAACATTATTTGGAAGCAATTAAAGAGGTAGACAAGCTGTTAATGGAGGCTGTTTTATCAGTAAACAAAACATGGGAGGAGTTTTTGACTCAAATATCCTTAAACATGACCAACATGCATTCCTAACAATACTGATTTCTACAGACATTCATGGATTTGGTTTTGATTTATTCCACAGTGTTATCACTCAGGTTTCTCCTGGTGGACACTGGCACATCACCTCAGGGTACGTACCGAGTTAGAATGCTCACAGCTCTGTGGTTTAGCTTGAAGAGAGTAAACACACTGCACAAATGCGACAGTGAGTTTGAAGAGTACAGGTCACAAAATATCATTATATTTTTAAAATAATACTATCTCTTAAGAAAAGGTAACTGCTTGAGCCACAGTTTATCGTTGCTGGACATATAAAACCTTTCTCAGGGACTTTATCAAAGCCAATCCCCGAGGCTGCTGTAGAAGATCAACGGCTTGCCAAAGCACCAACTGAACCAGGAGGCTCCAGCTCACGAGAACCCTGGTTATTATGCGCTTGACTAAGTCATTGGACAGTTGGGATCTCAGCACGAGTTTCAGACAAGGGAAAAATAATCTAGCAGGGACTGATGTCCACATACTGAGAGTTGGAATGACAGTGTTGCTGTCTTCCTCTGTGGAGAAGATTATAAGTGGGAAATCTGTATTGGAGCATAACATTAAAATTGATAACAGCAAAACCCCACAGGCCTATTCCAGATGTTGGAATGAATCCAAGCAGCATTTGCAAAGGAAACTTGCAATAACTCGCAAACACACTGCAATATGTCTTAAGTGTTTGATCAAAAACATTACAGTCATTACTGTTTCTCATTTTGAGAATAAATTGAGAGATCTTGGATGCACAGAAAATGAAAATTTTCCCTCATATAAAGTAAGTCTGAGGAATTCAGATAACTTATTTTTTGAGAGAGGTTTTAGGCAGGAAGAATGATAATATATCTATTTTGTTTTCTGTTAATAATCAATGTTTCATTGGGTTATCTGCTGCTTGTACAGGGTGTACTGGGTCAAAAGCTGTTCAAACAGAGTGATTGGCTCTGTGGCTCATAAGGTGAGACAGGCTCTTTCATTTTCAAGTCTCTTGTGTACATTTTGATCCAGGTTACTAGTGAATAAAAAAATCACCTTCCACTATATATGAGACTAATTCTCAGTCGACAAGGATTTATATCTTATAAATAAGACTTGCTGGCAGTTTCAAATGAAAGGCAAGAATTAATTGGACATACAGACAAACAATTTTTCCATTTTGAAGATGAATTCCTTCAAGTCAAGGTTGAGTTACATTTAACATTGCCTAGAGGGCTTTCATTTCTGGGAGTGTTTGCCTGGGATTTATAATGAAAACTAAGGAGAATATCCTAGAATTCTATTTGAGTAAGATTTTTATATGATGTCCATCACCATGTTAGTTGGTTGATAGATGTGAGCCATGGGGCTCTTCCAATTCAGATGGCCCGTTATTCATAATAACAACTCTCCCAGATTATATACACATAGAAGCAAATTTTGCCGCCTCCTTACAGCAAAACAGCTTTTTCTGAATTTGGCCCAGTCAGAGGAAAACAGTTAACTCATTTATTTGTTTTACTACCTGGCAGTTCCGTTAAGTCTTCTTAAAAGAAGAGTGCTTGTCTTTTAGAGAGTCAATTCACCTCAATAGATCTCTAGTTTAAAATTTTGCCCTTCCACATAATTAAGAACAAAGTTGCACTGAGACAGCTGTTTATTTATTCCAAAAATATATTAACATATTCAAGCTATTTAAGACCAATGAGGGAGTGCATCCCAAAGCTGATGAACCCTCACAGAACAATCTCTGCAAACTTCATATTCTCCTTGAAATTCTTGGCGACTTTTGCAAACCCTCGTTGTATTTGAGGACGCATGTAGTCTTATTTCCCTGCATTTACTATCAGGCTAAAAGTAATGACCAGAAATAGAAGCTTCAACTGCCTCTTGAAGGACACAGAAAATCCTCAAAGTCAACTGGAAATATGAAAGCACCTAATACTCTTCACAATAGAGCAGTGTCTCATGTCCATGCTGGGAAGCAAGCAGGGATTTATAAGACCATTCTAACAAAAAAGATCAGGGAGACAGTAATATTTAACACATTATGTGTGAGATTAAGACTCAGGAGTGTTACTCCTTTTCTGACACTAGTCTATGATTAGCTTCAGATACTGGAGGAAGGAAATAAATTGATACAAACTGAACAGGGATCTTTCACCATCGAAACACAGGATGACAGAAGAAACAAAATCAGGAATGAAATTACTAAAGAGCTTTATAAAATTCCCCTAAGAAAAAAAACAGAGCACAGGACACTAAAATACATGCAGGTGGACAGAAAATAGAATAAAAGTTTTAAATAAATGTACCGGTTCACAATACACCCATCAATGCAGCCAGCAGTTTTTATGATCTCATTAGGAGTCCACAAGCATAATCACTCATGTAGTGTAGGTTAACCGAGACTCCTGAAAAGAGCTCCAGGTCTGTACCTTTACATCAACTAATAATTCAAATGATCCACCTACTTTATTAAAGTTGACTCATTGGAAAGGCTGCAGCTTCTGCTAATGAGGGTAGAAGGCAAAAAAGAGAGAAAATTATCTGAAGAGAAATGAGAATCGTGGGCCAGGAGGAAGGAGGGAGAAAGGAAAGCAAAATGCTGGTTAGCGTACAAGGCAAAAATCTACCATGAAGTGGCACGAAACTCCTGTCTGGGAGAAAAGCAATTTAGCTTTATGAACAGCTGCGTCACAGAGGGTCAGGCATATGAGCAATTAAAATTAAACAAGTTGATTTTAATATGCCTTAGTAACTGTGATTGATCTCACAGAGTTGCTGTTGACTGTACATCAAGAAACAATTTAGGATCCAGTTTAAAACAAAGTTTATAATCCTCCTTTAATGGATTTTAGTACCTTAGGCAGTACAGCATTGTAAAAATGATTAAAATGTGCCCTGTCTCTGTGTAATCAATAAAGCTTCTCGCTGTAGGATTGGTTCAGTTCCAGGGACTCCTCAGCATGCTCGGCCATGCCGTGCCTGTAGAATTCCAAATAAGTCATCTATCATTATTTCTATACACAGGATTCATTAGACACCTCATCCTTCAGCTTATTAGCACTGAAGTCAGCCAAACAATCAAATCAAAAGGTCACCTTTTAACAAATACATAGTTAGACTGAAACATACATCAAAACCTTAACAGATATACGTCAAAATATAGTAGCAGGGATGGATAAAAGACTGATGGAGACATTCAAGATGCAAACTGCAAAGTGCCTACAAACGGAAATGGGGAGAATTCATTCCGGTTTCCCGGATGAAGTGTAAAACGGTAGCTTAGGAAACAGGCCGTGCATCTTATTAGACAGGAGAAGGAAACTCCACCTCTCTGACCATTGAAACTCTTACACTGCTGAAATTCTGATCTCTTCAAATTCTGAGAAATTTGACTTAAAAATCTTTAAGATGTAAAGGACAACAACCAGTTGGGGACTCCAGATCTCTTCTTCATTTAAATAGGTTTAGATAAAAATGTGATAATCAGGTTTATAAATTCTATGTCTAAATAAGTCTACTTCCTTTTGCTCCTGTCCTGAAAAATGTTCTAAAGTGCTTTTCATTGAAAAGGGGAAATAATAGCCCTACCAACTAGGGTGACGGCAGTACTAACAATGAATGCATGGTGAAGAATATTAAGATGATGGCTGGCATGTAGTGATATTTCTTTGAATTTTTCCTAGACTTCATCAAATTACATCACAGGCCTCATTCACATTTGTACTTGAGAGCCTTGCACACAGTTCTCTTCCATAAATTCATCATTTCTTGAAAATAAACCTTCATTATTTGGCCTGTGAGGAACCACTTTACCCATTTGTCTCATTTGTGGCCCCTTAAGTTCTTGTAGTGGAAGAACCAATGAATGCTCATTGCCTTTTCACCCTCCTGTCTATGCCACTCAGTCTTCCCTTGGCCTCTTTGTCCAGGCTGAAGAGTGATGATGTACTTATTCATGTGCGTTAAAAGCTGTTCCATATGTTTGATCATCTCTGCAATCTGCCTCTGAATATTTGTCAAACTTACATTATTTCTGTGACATAAAGGGACTAGAACTGCATACAAAGCTCAAGAAGCAGACAGCACAGCATGGATTTATACCGTCATGTCATCATCTCCTCTGGCTTGCTTTTTCTTATTTCTTTATAACTCCCAACATTCAGTTTGCTTAATTAAAATAAAGCAAAGCACTGGACTGAATAATGAGAAGGTTCAAGTGTTACATGAATCCAAAAGCTCAGATTCACTCTAACCCATGACATGGGGTGGTCAACTTCTAAATCACAAGCTATGACTATTACATTTAGCTCGATCACAGCACTGGTCTGCTGCAGTGGCAGCTATGTACTGGCCATACAGAGAACGGCACATAAATAAATGTTGCCTACATAAAAGTCAAACCAGGTGTGTGGATGCGTTTTTCAAATAGTATTTGAGGCCGCAGAAAAACCGTGGCTCGAACTCCAATTGTTTTTGGCACTATGTCTTTCTGTTCCCTAAATATGTGGGGAAATGCGTGCAGCACAATATAGGATGTACTTTCCTGTTTTATTTCTGTCACTATGCTTGCCTGCTACATAGTCCTAAGATCACAGTGATTCGAAACTTGATTAAATACAAGGAAAATGTTATTTTTGCATCCTTGCTTTTTCCCTTATATTTGAATATTAGAGTAACACGTACTTATGATCCATGGACCATCTGCCCATATTTCCCTGAGGTCCTGGAAGAGTTTTGATGGACCCTGTTGAGTCCTGTGCTGCACTGGCAGCCCCTCTATCAGTGGCTAAGCCAGCTGGTGTATAGCTAAGCTTGGGAATGTCTACACAGACTTGAGGCAGCAGTAAAGACACATTCAAATTCTGAATTGTCAACTTAAAATTTAGGTACCTGCATGGCATTAATATAACCTGAGATAGATGAGGAAAATAAATTAGGAAGTTTTGGAAGAGTTCACTGAAGGAAGTATTTCTGCAGGGACAATGCACAGGCTGGAGTTCTTGTACTCGATCCTCAGATAGCACATAAAAATAAACATCATTTATTTGAAGAGTGAGTGAGGATTAACACTGGTATTACCACAAGAAATGAAATCTGGCATTTATCAGTGGCATTATACCTATATGCATACCTACATCTATATATTTATACACTCACACATATGTATACAACACTGTGTGCCACTGACAACATACAGACATTTTCTAATTAATTACATAAATACTATATTAGTAATTTAGGAATAGTTTCACATAAAATGAAATGCTCTCTAGTCACCATTTGTTATTAGCGGGAGACGCAGGGAACGGTACCGGAGCTTCCACACATTTTTACCAGCTCTCCTGCCAGAAGCAGCACTGCAAAGAGTCTGCACTCTTCTAAAACAGACTTGCATGAGGCAAAAGATTTGTGAAATGGTATTTCAGGATGCTCCAAAGACAAAGCCCACCCGCCGTAACAACTCCACCCTTACTCCCTGAAAAGTCCACAGTTTTAGCAGACTGGTGCAAAAGCAAATGCTTTTTTTGATAAAACAACTAATAATACAGGTAGATTAGAAGTTCATTTGTTTTTTCAAAAATCTGCTTTTTGTTGTTTCAAAAAATCAAGATAGTTATTTGGAATCAGATTCTGTCACCACATGATTCATAGCTTTTAACGGGGGAAAAGAGCAACAAGTACACATTTAACTATTAAATAGCCTATTGCATGGATAAAGAGCAAATGAAAGAACACTACTGACATCAGATTAAAGGCAAACATGAAGCATGACTTTTGAAGAAAAATCCCTTCTGACACAGTGCTATTAGGATCTGAAAAATCAGCCAACCAACCAACAAAAATCCCACCTTCAGCTTTCAAAGAAAGTGTTGCTAGTACCAATGTTGCCTTTGGTGTTTTATAAGTTATCATCACTAATACTTTTCTGTGGAAAAAACAAATTGAAAAAAAATTCAATAAACTCCGCTTGGAATTCAACCCAGCAGCTTTTTGTCTTATGCTACCTCTACAGAAATATGAAGTGGCTTTGCTCAGGACAAGAATCTAGGTGCCAGTGTAGTTTGGTTCATCTCCATCTGAGCTTATATACAATGAAAATGTACATGAAGGAAGACCACAAATTCTCCTCGATATTACTTAATTCTACCACTACATGTCTGTCTGTCTTTTTGTTTTTAATGGAGAAATCAAAATGAACCCTCCACATGTGACTCGAAGCCTGAACACTAGATAAAGAAAAGAAATCTCTTATTGGATAAAAGCTTGTTTTGCTTTCCCATCAATCTAAATGTCTCTTCCACGTCTTCTATATCTCAAGACTAAACCGCACCTGCGTCTCCTGCTTATTTTGTCTGCTTTGAAAATGGTGAGTTTTTCATTACACAAAGCAAAATTTCTGATATGAAGATGAAGTATCTTTCAAATCAAGCAATCCAAAAACAAATTATCTCCCTGTGCACCTTTTGGCACCCCAAACACTCTGATGTTCTCAGGTTTAATCTAATTCTTCACTTTGTCCTTTATTTGTCACAGAGCAAGTTATTCTTCTAACCAAAGATATTGAAAGCTCAGAGATAGGATACTATTTATTGTGCCACAACTTTTGTTTTTCACAGCTGCAGATTTTGTTTTACCGGACTTAGCTCTCCACCGTTCTTTTATCAGAGCCTTCATCACATATTATTGTCAGGAGTCACAGGCAAAAAGCTCTGATTTCTTATGATAATTTCATCATAATGAAATGGATCCTGCTGAGAAAAGCATCAGAAGTAGATGTTTTCAAGACCTCTTATCTCCAACCTGTAGGAGATCTGGTTCTATATTTCTCTATAATTACTGCAATCTATATAAAATCACACATAAAAAGCAATGACAGAAGATAGAACACAAAGGAAAAAAGATTTAAATATGAAAAAGTGGCTGGCCTAGATAAGCAACTGTTCTCACACCAGCCCAATTAGGCAGCTTTAACTGTAAATAAGATTTTTGAGGGGCAGAAGGAAAAGCTAAAGTTCATAGTAAAGTGTAAGATTCTTTCAGAAAAATCTAGCTTGAGGCAAGTAATTTATCTTCAGTTACCTACTTATTCTTTATTCCTTTAGTCAGAGCTGTGGCTGCCATTACTAAACAGGGCTCCTAGAATAACTGAGATTTCAAGAACTCATTAACGATAATCCTCTGTGTGAAGAAAGAATAATTTCTGACCCTTACTGTAATCACCTTCTTCTATGGGCCAGCTTCCTCTCAGTCTCATGAAAGGATAAGAGGCGTGTTAGAGGCCACAAAGCTCCCTGAAACTTACACTAAGATCAGTATTACCATTTGAAAATTTGCCCTAAAAAAACATTTTAGCAGTAATTAAAAGACAGTAAATCTTCAGAGATGATGATTTATGCTTTCTTGAAATGGTGTCACAGATACGCACCTTGCCTTAAAGCCATGTGAGAAATTCTCAAATCTTCACAATATCCAAAACAATTGCTCTGAGGCAACTATGTATTTTCCATGAGTCCCTCATAGATCTCATTTTGTATTTTCCTCTACTGTCTTCATCTCTTAAACTTCGCGTACCTCTGCCTCCCTAGTTCTTCTAATTGTCTTAATTATACATAAAGAAAAGACATTACAATGTTCTTTTCATGCAAAATCATTCTTAGGTTCAAAATTTCAAGGTAATTACATCTGACAATTTCATTTGCTTTAGTATAATCACGGAAATTGAGTCATTAATTTAGGTTTTAATAGTTCCTTTCTCTCCATTCAAGCTTTCTCCTGATGACATATTGCTAAAAACATCCTGAAAAGAATCCTTGTATTTACTCTAGTTTTGTATTGAAGACAAGGCTGGGTATCCTTCACTAATTTTCTTCATTTTTTCTTTCCTTCTACTGGAGGAAATAAATCTTCAAACATCTCTGCTTCTTTGCAAACCCATTCAGTTATTAAACAGTGTGCCTTGGTCTACAGCTTCCCTTTTGTGTACTTCATCCACTTCCAACAAACAACAATAGCTACACACACACATATGTATATATTTATATATATATTATTTATTTATTTTTAAAGCTTATATTACTGCTCTGGAAGAATCAGAGGGAATGTTACATGTTCTTCAGATGAACTGCAATGTTTTCCAACCAATGACTAAAAATATAGAAGTGAAATGAAAATATCAGAAACCTTAAAGCATAGAATACTATTTCTGGCCTAAACCTGCACACTCCCTGTTGTGTTTCATTAGAGAACAAACCTCCTCTGTAAAACCATGACATGTGCTCCAGTGAGCACCCTTTCCAGCCAGTGCTTTCATATATCTCAATTTAGAGAGCTAAACTTTGCAGATGATGGCCTTAAGAAGCCAAAGAAAAGAAAAAAATTAGTGCAGTAAGTACAGGGTTAATATTCATCTATTTCTTGCTTAACATAAACTGAAACCTTATTGGCAAGGTAATGCCTCTTAACACATCTACTTGGCAAACTTACACTTTTTTTTTTTAATGAAGGAGCTCTCTCACTTGCAAGGCTACTTGCAAGAAACCAGCCAGCTCTTTGTGGGAAGTCTGTTTATTCTTTCATTACCAGAACTTTGGAGAAGCCCTGTTTTAAATTTCTGCAGCCCTCAGGAGAACCGGAGCTGTATTGCGAAGTTACTCGCTTGCAGCGAATCCTTCAGCACTGCGGTACGTTGCCGAAGTTGGAGCCCTTCAGTAACCATCAGCAATGAAAGAATCTATACTGACAAACTGCAGGGTTGCTTCTTTTCATTAAATAAACCTTTTGAAATTATTTGCATTGAATGCAGGAAATACTCCTCGGTACCCATGTACCAAAACAACTAGCAACAACGGTTTGTATTTCCACAGCACCTTCCAATTGGAAGCGGTCAGCTAACTAGTTAATTACAATAATTAATAATGTTTCATGTAATCCAAGGGGAGATGGATTTATTTGTCTTTAATGCTCATTATACACACAAGGTTTCTTGCTAGTGTTTTTTACGTACATAAAATTTTAATCTGTTTTCAGGAAAACATTCCTTATGTAAAAAACATTTACATATCACCCTAATGAACAACTTTAAACTGGAAAAAAAAGAAAACTTTTGGATTTCTGTCACCTAAGTCTGTTGTTTTCAGATACTTTTCTAGCATTTGTAAGAGTATTAAAAATACAAGCTGGTCACTTGAAAAATCAGTTCAAATCAGAGCTCACAGCTATGACAGAAACTTAAATTTATTCATTCAAATGCAGACGGTGCTGTGAAGTTCCCTGAGACCATTAAGTCCAATTGCAAAATGGTAATATTGCATCTGTTGCAAACCAGACAGTCTTCCCTGAAGGACAGTTTTCATCACAGAGTCACTAGACCTCCATGCCTTTGCCTGCAAGCTCTGACATCTCGGTCTGGTCTGGAAGAGGGCAAGCCATGCTGTTCAGCAGCACGGAAGCTTTAGAACATTGTGGGGTTCTGGGTGCTGAGCTACACCCTTCATCCTCCCTCACTGTGCTGGGACAAGCTGGTTACAGGGAGTCCGGGCAGTGCCCAACCATCCAGTGAGTCCCCTGACCAGGGACTCCCATGGTGGACAGGGCCAGGGCTGACCCAGGGAAGGCAGAGATCTGAGATCTGAGCTCTGGCCAGGATGCGGCCCTTGAGCTGGGCCAGGGATGTTTGACTGAAAGTACTGCCAACTGCGGGAGGGAAAGGGAAGGTTAAAGGCAAAGACAGCAATGTAAATTCCAAAGATGAAGGTTTTACAGCAGTACTACAGAACGTGAAAGATGGATTTTCTCAAAGGCAGCCAACTCCTCTGACAAGAGCCATTCTTGGCAGATAGGCTCTGGATATCCTTCTGGATACCACCTTCTGCTTATGCCTACAAAAACTTCTTTGGGAGTTTTCATGGAAGAAAGCAATTTGATTGAATCAAAGTAGAACTTCGTTTCAGGAACGCTTCCGGTATCAAGCTATTTTCACTTGGTACTCTTTTATTTTCAGACATCCATTAAAGCCCACGTCTAACACTACCCATAAAGGCCACCACTGTTCACTCATGATACCTTCTGTAGTTACTAGAAAAAACAGTCTTGACATACAACACCGCATTAACCCAGCAGACATTTTCCTTGTCTAGGTCTACCTTAAGAATGTGGACAATTAAAATGGGTATTCCAATATGACAAATGCTAATGGTTTGGGAGCATTTCCTTTAACAGATAATAAAGACAATTCTGTGGGGAATTAAAGCAAAATGAAACCAAAAATCCACTTCAGCTAATTAAGAACATCTTAATTATGCTCATTTTACTTGGAAAACAATAGGTACCAAATAACATTGAGTTCTTTTGTGAAAGATATGAAGGACAACTGATACACATTCAATTAAATTTCAGATTAGAATAGGCTACTTTATATACCAAACCTAAATCTAGTGAACAATTTAATCAGTTAATTTATAAAGTCATTAAACATAATAAAAACAGTGGATAATACCGTCATGAAATCAAGACTGCCTACACCATTAAGCTCCACATATATTTCTGGTCTAACAGAAAATTATGCAAATTATTGAAACAATAAAAAAGATAAGCCAGAGCATTACAATGAGTTTGTCCAGTGCTAACCCTACATTTTTAACGTAGCTCATTAATGACTGATTTCCCCACTTAAAGTAGGTATCTTTCTGAATTAACACAGAAAATACTGCAGGTGCCAGCTCATCACAATTCTTCTTGCAGAATCTCCACTTGGAGCCCACTGCCACGCTCTGCTGCGTTGAGAGCTCCAAGCAGAAAAGACACTTCTCAAAGGCAGATTTTACAAGGGAGCGGACAGGGAGGAATGCTGCAGTTGTACCTCTAACTTATAACCTCCAAGATAGCGGAGAATGGAAGAACTTTGAAAGTGCTTATTGCAGCAATTCTACATTTTTTTCAGTTTGTTTCAGAGCTTCCTCCCCACCCTTTTTCTAGCGGAGATGCAGAGCTGTGTGGAGTCTAGAGACAACCAGGCCACTTCCCCTGGCAGAGAACAGTTTCCTGACCCGCAGACCATTAGGACTAGGGACCAGGAACCATACAGTTTACCAAAGGTACTACAGCTCTCTAGGGTTCCTGAGACCAAGACTGAAAATTTTTGGCATAGCAGAACCAACTTCCTCTTAGCTTAATCGTTCCAGTTGGTCATAGCAGCACGTGGTTTTACTGGTATTTCTAGAACTCTTCTAACGGCTGCTCTCCAAGGATGAGGCTGGTTAGTGGTAGCATGATTCCAACTGCAAGAGATTAAACGCTTTTCCACTCTCATGCGATTCATTTTGCTGAGGTCAGCCAATAGGCCATGGAAGCGATGCTGAAAGCCCCCACAGATTACAGAGCCTTTTTAGTCATTAAAATAAATGAGAAAACTGGCCTTTTATGAATGAATGGAGTCCAAAGAAAGTTTTGCGGCTCCTAATTTGCATAATTAACAGTGTAAAAAACCTCAGCCATTCCCCCTCTGAGCCTTGATAGTCCAGTGACTTGGCAGGAAATTAGAAGCCTTGTTGAGGGTCGGATTTTTCTGTGAAGGTTTCTGAGTAGGTTGCTGCTACAGGATGTAATAAAAGCTAAAACCCTGGGCTCAAAATTGGAAACAATTTTGAAGCAACTGGTGCTTGCATGGTTGCGGGGAGCCAAAAAACTGACGATGCTGGAAAAGCGCTCCGGATATTTGCTGACAGAAGGAACTCTTGCTGATAAATCTGATTTAATATTACTTTCAGTGAGTTCTGGCTGAATTATTTCACGTCAATGGGCAGCAGAAGATTCTCCACCAGAAAACACGGGCTGGGATTTGAGCTAACTGCCAAGAACAGGAGGCAGGGTAAGCTCCCAGCCCAACCACCTCTGCCTATGCAGTGCTTAGAGCAGGCAGGCAGCCTGAACTGTAACATTCAGGCCCATCTCTACTAATAAAGGGCTTTAACAGAAGCTGAAGTCGTCTGCAATGTGATGGAGAAAAGCATCTTGAAACTCGGACCACTCAATCATTAGATCAAACTCTTAATCCAAGGTGTGGAGGCTCATTCTAGCAGCTAACACTTTCAAGTTAAAGCCTTTGTGAATTAACCTTTTCACACATATAGCAGAGACTGCTGGACTGTGTGAGCTTCATTTCTCTGATTATCTGCTGTGGAGTCTACAAAAATGTATTTTGTGATGGTCTGAACAGTAGTAGCATTTTTATCAAGGAAACAGTAGCAAACCTGGATGAACTAAGGTTTTGTCAGAAAAAGATACAAGTCAAATGTAAATTAATGCACTTAAAATCTGATCAAGCGCAGCTTCAAATCACATGGGTATGTGCACAGAACACACAGCACATAGGATGGGATCCTTTCATAGACAGATGTTATTTTTCAAATCAGAAAAGTAAATAAAAGCATTATCAAATCCTTTTTCCACAGAATGACCATCACTAACAATGGTTACAACAGCTAGAAAGAATAGGAGTGCATTGAAAGAGACTACACTGCCCCTTCTGATACCTTCTATACAGGAAGAAATATAGTCTGCTGTACTCTGCTGCAAAACCAAAATTCATTCTCCACGAAGTACCTATTGATTTTTTGGAAGTCTGATTATCAGAAGGTGAAAAAGGCACACACAGTAGATGATTTAACCTCTCAAGGATGCATCAGTTATCCAAAAGAATTATATAGATTATTCTGTATCATGACCTGTAGCTTCTCAATTTGTGATAGCGCTATCAGAGAACTACAGTATTGTTTTAAAGAAATGGATTAAGCAAATAGCTTACTACTGACCTGAGTGCCCACCCTTGGAAGCATCATGCATTCTAACTCTGCTCCCCATAGCAGCTGACCTTTCTATTTGCTCAGACCCTAAGAACAGGGCAGACAGTACACATTGGCCATTGTCCAGTCATTAACCCAGAAATACTCTTTTAGTTCCACTAAATAATGAGTTATGACCTGTAATTTTAGAGAATTTTTAGTTTTACATGGGGTAAAATTCTCCTAATTTCCATTGGGGGCCCAAGGTTTTTGTTTTGTGGTGTAGGGTTTGTTTTGTTCTGGTCTTGGTTGGTTGTTGTGTCTTATTGTTTTGGTTGGTTTTTTTTTAATATAAATTCTAATCTGATTAATTTAATACAGCAACTGATTCAGGTAATGATTTCAAACAATCATTAGGAAATACTCAACAGATGCCAGTTCTCAGCTTTCACTTCCAATATGTAAGAAGCTTTATTTAGAGAATTTAATAAGCTTGATTCAAACTGAGAGAAGCTCCACACATTTCAAACTTTATAGTACAGCACAATGTAGCAGGAATGAAATTACTTTCTGTTGCCTACATCATTAGCTCTCATTACGCAGTTCTATCATACATAAATGGAAAAATCTTCTTTAATCCTTACTAAATAAGACAAAGAGACTGAGTGAACTATTATAAGTTTAGATTTTCTTATCAGAAGTCTTCATGTTAAAGGCATTCAGAGCTTTGATATTAAAGAAAGTGTCTATGCAAGAATACTTACATATTAAATTAGATTATTTCTTCCCCAGACCTCAACATCACCAGAAATCTTTTAAGAAACATGTCTAATAAAATATAAAAGCAACCATGTCTTTAAAGTGAATCTGACTTACTGTTACAGAACTAAACCAGACTGCTGTTATCTAGCATGTTCCCTTCTATGCCAGTCCCACATCTCTGACTGTGCATTGGGTTGGCTTTAGACTGCAAGCAGCACTGGATTTTGGGTTGGTTTTTTTTTCCAGATTAATACAATTTAGGCCTTTTTTTCAGTCGAGTGAGCTCTTCCATACCAACACCGTGAACACAGTTACAGAGGAAATGCTTGTACCCCAGGGCCAAGTTACACTCTAGAGCTGAATTTATTTTTTTGTTCAGTTCTAGGCAGCTGAAGTGGCTCAGCAGAGTGCAACAGCCACTGGAGCTTGCCCAGGGAAGGGAGCAAGCCTGTGAACTGGGAGCAGAAATGCTCCTTTCAGTGGTAGCGAACAATGCAATTGGCTCAGCCACAACACATAATTTTACCAAAGGATGAAATATCACAAGTCAGCTTTGTGTGAACTCACTGGAGCCATGTACATTTGCACTGGCTGAGGATTTATCTTCATAAATTCATACTCCTAAGAGCATAAAAACCTCAAGAGCAGATAGTATGACAGGAAGCAGTACTTCTTTTATTCCTCAAAAAAAGTCACAGCCCTTTGCTCAAGAACAGCTTCTGTCAACAGCTACATGCACTGCTCCATCATCAAACGATTCTGAAAGGCTGCAGGAACTCTCCTGCACAGGATGCTGGTAAAGATCTGATTTTTACACTGCTATGTTATTTTCCTTTTACCTGGAGCTTGCTACTTTGCCTTTTTGAGAAGCAAGGGAACACTGTTGATGCTGTAGTAAGCATAACTAGCATTTAAATACAGGGAAACACATAGTCTCTTCTGGTCTTAAAAGTGCAAAATAGCACTTACGTGCTACATGAAAATCTAGCTTCAAATCACTCAGGTTGGCAATCCTGTAAGGGCAATTTATTTTAAATATATATACACGCTCTTAAGCAATTTTATTCCATTGAACCCCACATTGACTTGGAGGAGCTCACTCACCAAGACATGAAGTCTGTAAGTTATCCAGCCCCCAGTGACAAGCAGGGCAGCAGAGGGGACAAATACAATCTGGCACCACACTTGAGGTTCCACCAAGAAAGCACTTCCACTCTCCTCCCTCCTCTGCTATTCTGCCTGCCTTCCATTTGCTCCCTGACCCTAAGCTATACGATTCCATCCTCCTCATCACAGCCCCACCTCCTTCCCCTTGCACCAGCCCTGGAGTTTGTCAGATCCCTCGCCGAGTTTGTTCAATTTGCTAAGCCTGCAGGAAAAAAGCCCCAGGAAAATGACTCCTCCCTCCGTTAGTTTAGCTTCTTGCCAGTGAAGAGACTCACAAAGGGGTGTAAGGGGGGTGCTATCTGGCAAAGCTTGTGTAATGGAAGTGCCCGGTACAAGTGGATAGTAGTTGAGGGAAGGCTGTGTATGTACGTGGAGACAGAAATAATGCAGTGCTGGGAATGCTCCCTTTGGCAAAAGTGAAGTGTAAGTGGGCTTGGAGATATAGGCAATCCATACTTTTGAGGCAAGCAGAGATTTGCTGCCTTGTCTGGATCAGTCTACAGTAGAGCCAGGCATTAATCATTTGGCCTTGGCTGCCAAGTTTTGTATTTTAGCCATACAAAGTTTTCTCTGCCTGGTGATTGTTGTGAGCCACACTACCCCTTTACCGTGTAAAAGACAAGGACACGTATGTCCATCCTGACTGAGGAAAGGGAAACAACAAATGCTTCTTCCGCTTTCAGCACAGGGTTTTCTTCAAATTAAAGACACTAAGTGGCATTCACCAAACTCCACCATCTTCTGTGTGAACCGAGTGCCCTAACGTGCTTTTATAGACTTCACCACCTTTTGTCCGAGGCTAACTGTTGCAGGCAGCGAGCCTCTGAAAAAAGGCTTGCTGAGGTACTGAGGCTGTGCTGTCAGGAAAAACAACACACGGATCTGTTGCTTATTCCATCTGGTGTAACAGAGTCAAGTGCATTCAGGTGATAAGAGCACTTTTAAAAATCATGTTACTTACTCTTTTTGTTTTCCCCCAGCGGAACAATTTGCTAACAAGGCTTAACGAACAGTAGCAGAACTTGACACTAAATAATTAAGATGAAGTCCAGAAGCTGCTGCCACTGAAAACCACCTGTTGTGTATATGAACTTTGGTAGAAGAAAATTAAGACTTTCATGTGAAAATGGAGTTGCAATCCTTCTGATTGTTTCTGGTAAACCCTCACCGTTGATGCACACAGAAAAACCCATGTCTCTTTTTTCAGTGTTAAAAGGCATTATATGAGATTCCTCTAACTAATAGATCTTTTACAAATGTAAGTGAAGGGCACAAGAAAGTTATTTTTCCAGTATCAAAGAGCTGACTTTACCTACTGTAGCACCAAAACAAACTTTGATGGTGCTTATGGGATGATAATTTCCACAGTGGTAGTTCTACTCATGCTCTTAGCAACCCTTCCAGTCTCTTGAGAGAGCTTTCACACTCCAAACGTGTTAGCAAAGAATTGGAGTTGTTGCAGCAGCTGAAAGCACCGACAACAAACCTGCTGGACAAAGGTCTTTCTTACTGATGCAGTACGAACTGGGAATACTATACAAAATATCTTTGATTGCAAATATTTTTTCCAACATCCTAGGAGCGTATCCTCAAAAACCCCTGAAGGTGACCAAGTGCGGGAAAACTGCATTTAATACTACCAGTTTCTTTTACTAGAGTGCTTCAGATTAAAGGACAATGAAATATCTGCTACAATTTTACAGTAAGGGATCATAATGACTTAGATCCACATGTGAAATGTTACTGAAGTTAATGCAAGAGCTTAGAAAGCTAATCTAATCGAAAACACACACTTGTGGTATTAAAGACAGAATTCACCTCACTTAACACCAGCTGTCTATAAAGTGTGTATTTGAGCTCCGTTCAACCAGGGAGAGACACTGGCATTTCTGGAGCATGATTCTGCTCCACAGATTGAGACCTCTCTTTAGGATGCTATTAACCACAGGCTAAAAATGATTATTTTTCTTGGTTTACTCTAAAGGGAACGTAGATGACAAGCTCAGATATAGAATACATGCCTACTCTTGGGCAATCAAACCCTATCTAAATGTTGTAAAAAGCTTTCAAAAAGCTGTTTAATCAAGATTTTTTACTTTAGCATTTAAACCACTTTGAGATTTCATGGTTTGCTTTGATAGAAAATCAGGACTGGATACTGGTGGGGAAGCATTCATATATTCCAAGTAAAATAAGGAATTTTAATTACAAAAAAATTGTTAGCAGGGATTTGGATTAAAAACAGGTTGAAGGCCATAAACAAAGACTGTGGCTGAGTACCACATTTGGAGCAAGATGGGACACGGTATTTGGAACTGCCAACCTGTCTGGTTCTGAGCAATTTTGTCACTAGGTAGCCAGAAATAAGAAGCGACACCATTTCAAAAGATCTGCTCATAAAATGAAGTTTCAATGAAATTGAAATACTAACATGGATCTAAAATATTATTAGGGTATTATTAGGCAAAAAGCTCCCCCAGGGAAATAAGATTCAGAATGAAATAAATGCAAGCTAATAGCTGTGGAACAAAAATCCAAAGTAAGGATATGCAAGAGAGGGGAAAATTTGGAAATCAGTAATTCAGGAATAAACCTAGGGGTGATAGTGGAAAGATAATTAGACCTCTACTCACAATGGAATGTGTAAGTCCAAAAGGTTAATGTGATTTTGTGTTGCATAGACGTACACAAAGAACTAATAGTCTCCTCTTGACAGCCTGACGGTACCTGACATACTGCCCTGTGTTCTAAGAAACTTATCGTGATTTAGGAGAGTAATTTAGGACACTTAATCTCAATGTTTTTTAACAACTAGGTTCAGATGACATTTCTCAAACAATTTCATGAGGATTTTGTCAATTTAAATAAGCTGTACACTAGATAAAATGGAATAATTGATCCGTACATGGAATATGTGATCCATAACGACTAATCATGTTTTCTGGCTGATTTTAGTCTGTTTTGAAAGTTTTTCAGACCTAATTCAAACTTTCAATTAGCATCTCTGTACAGCAAACAATCTAGACACTGCATCATCTCACCTTCTGAAGACACTGGCTAGGTACTGGTCAAGGGCAAACTCCGTTACGTCCCTGTACAGCCAGTCTGCCCTTTCCACCACACATCCAGGAAACCGGTGACTTGTAGGCTCCAATCTCACAAACTTCAAAACTGTTTTTAAAGTGTGCTGAGATTCAGTGTATTAACGTATCAGTCAAGGGGAGTTGGCAGAAGGAACCTGACAGTCTGGAATTTATTTTACCTTAAAAATTACAGTTAAAAGTGAACATTATTTTTAAATAAAGCAACTATCTACTGAAACAGGATGCAAATGACATCCCTCACAGAAATTCTCTTGCAAATGCCATTGTTAACATTACCGTTGTATTTTTGCCAACAAGTGAGGGTCACAAATGCAATAGATCAGTAATAGTAGAAGAGGAAGAAGACAGAAAATATTTTCTGTAGTTTTAGAATTCCATTAAAATACTTTCAACTTTCAGTCTTTCAAAGTGCAAGACAATAAAAAAGACTATTATTAATTGCTGGAAAAAGGCTTTTCTTTGCCTTCTGTATTGATGACTGGCAACTTTTTGTGTTCTGCTGTTCTTTATAATAGATGCAAACAAGCAGAAATTATTGCTGAAGCTGCTGGGATTTCTACTTGAGGCCATACCTGTGGCACAGAAATTTGACAATTTATTTCTGCTGAGGTATCTGGCAATATTTTGATGCAACTCACTGCTATAGTGATGACAATACCCATCAAACACAGTCAGTTGGAAAGTTTGCCTTTCATTTTTTTTCCTTTTTCCTGGAAAATTTCTTCACCCAGGTTGTCAGCATCAACTTTCTTTTTCTCCCCAGCCTGTTTCAAGACATACAGGACCAAATTAGTTGACTATTATTATTTCCTCATTGCTTTACCTCTGCTGGCAATCAAACCATGACAGTTGGTGCTTCAAGCCCTTGCTCATATCTCTAAGAATGTCTGAAATAGGTATTACCTTTTGGGAACTAAATAGTAAAATTTGAAATTGTCTTTCAAAATAATTTGAAGTGAGACTTGATAAGTTCATGAGCTTGGGGTGCTTGTTTGTCAGAATCTGAATCCCCAGGGATAGGCTTGCTCTAAATTCCATCATGTCACTGATTTTCTCTCTTCAGAAATGAAGCTTCTGTTTGGATTCTGCAGCCTGCTACCCACACACATTTGAAAAGTAGATGATTGTAATTTTCTAGCTTAAGAGCAGTTCTATAAATACAAGGCAACATTCAGCCTTACAGAAGATGATGTGTCTGGAAGAACTACATGTGCGCAAGTGTTCTGCTACTGCAAGTAGCTCTTGCTGAGAAAATGGCATCAAAACTTGCATTTTCTTTAGCTTGCCAATGTATCATTAGAAGCCATTTCAGCAAAGGACTGGTCCATGAAAAATCAATGCTCACACAATCAAGCTCAAAAGAATGTGTCAAATCAGCAGTTGATTTGCTAGATAAGCCAATGTCTATGCAAAGCAAACCAAACATTTTTTTACCTCTGCTACTTTTAACAAAGTAGGAGATTGCACTGCACAACGAGAGAGAGATAAAGCAGTAAATGCTCTCAGCTACACAACTCCAACAGCGTTGTACTGGCCACAATACTGGCTACTTTCTGGCCAGCACAAACCATCTCCTGGGCCATCAGCTAACAGACACATCCTCATTTCCACAGAGCAGCACTGCTCCAGTTCATAAATATTTTTCCAATAGTCCTTCAATGAACTTAACCTACCAGCTAAAATCCCAACTGCCTTATAAAATGTTAAATGCTATCAGGGCTACCAGAAAATAACTGTTGCTTCACAAAACCCCAAACCCACTTCCTTACCCAGGAAATACCATCCTTAATGAGCAGTGTTCTTAACATTGCATTTATTTGAGGAAACTGAGCTGGCTAATTGCACAAAATGTAAGGGATGATATTTAGTAAAGAAGATTGTGTGACATAAGTGAAGTAAATCCCTTAATTGAATGTTTCCTTTCCTTTCTCTCCACACTTTGAGGAGGGGAATCAGTAGCGGTTTCTTTTTCTTATTACTTTTCTGCTTTTAAAAAACTCTAGTAGAAGCTGAAAAGAGGTTTTCTTCAATATTCAGAGGATGTATTTTATCAGCAAATATCCACATCCTGGATATTTCAAGGTATTTTCTCCATAGAATTCCAGTCAGGGCTCCTGTCCATACCCATCATTGTTTGAAAGACTCTATTTAAAAATGGCTAAAATATTTCAATTTAATGTCTTAATACCGTGAACTAATTCAGATGAAAATGACGCAATGAAATGTCAGTGCATAAAGGAGCACCTCTACTGGTATTGCTGTTGATGAATAGTAGCTAAGAGAGGTTTTTCCAGGTGTGCTACCTTGGTGTCAAGATTTCCCAAGGGAGTAAAAGAGAGGAAAAAAATCCCAAAGTACTTCCTTCCCAACTAACTGACCTTACAGATTGTAGTGCACTAGTCATACAATTTGTATAAGCACGTTTGAAACACCAAGGCACTTGGTTTCAAGTGTGTCAGTTCATTTTATCCAGTTAAAAAAAATACACTTGATCAAGACACATTTGTTACTGCTTTCTGAAAGCAGCTGGAACAAGGAAGAAACCTGAAGTAGGCAATACTTTGAATCCTAATGGAAACAAGAGCAGAATGCCAAGTGTTGGGAAGGAGGAGCAGGGCAGGGGCTGACAGGTTTGAGTGCAAGCAGGTAACTTTGCACAGCGCAGGGATCTTTTGGATGCACACTGTAGATAAAGTGCAACCCTGTGGAAAGGCGCAGAACAAAACCAGGCATGCTATATTATTGGGAAAGCCCTTCCACAGGATGAATCATACCATTCGCAGATTCAAAGGAAAAAAAGGAAAAGATTGGGAAAATCTGGATTCCCAGTGTGAAACTGCATTGGTCTGCATTTAAAAAGCTCTAGTTTTCTCCATCAGAAGAATCCCCAAGGGTAGATGTATTCCTTCATTCTGCTACAGGCTCATTTTCACACATGCTGCTGCAAGTCTTTCTGTGATACGTTAGTTTTAATTCTTTGTTCGTATAATCATTTCCATATGCAGAACATGGACGGCTCAGCTACACAAGCCCGCGAGCTTTGGGGAGCCCACTGAATGCCGATCACCTTTGGTGCCCAGAGATAGCCCAAGCAAGCCTCAGCAGCATGCAGGTGTCAATCAGGCACCGACACCTCCTCAGCCACCGGGGCATGGCTGCGCCTGCCAGCACCGCCGGCTCTGCCTGAGCTGCACAGGGCTGCACAGTTGATACTGTGAAGTGAATCAACAGTCCCTAATGGTTCTCCAAGATTTTGGAAGAGAAATCTTGTCAATTATCGACCGGGATCTCTTCAGATTGTTGTTGACATCAATTTATTAAATGAGTGAGTTTGGTGTTCATCTGTAGCAGGATGTTTTCAAGCAAAATTGTGCATCTACCTGAAAGCAGACGCTTCATAGCACTATTTCAGGAGACAGCTCTTTCTGTTTTTATTGTATGGAAGGAATTTGGTCTTTTTGACTGAGACAGTTTCCTACAAGAGATGTAGGAAAATTAAAACATTCTAAACATTTCTTACACATTTCTAGTAGCTTTCTCCTGCCTTATCTCTCGGAGGAAAAACTGAAGTCTCTTCTCCTCCTCTTGCATTCAAAGTCTCCTTCCTACTACTTTTCTCCACTGCTTCTCCAACCTGACTATACCCCACCCTCAGATGTATCAGGTGAGATGCATATAGACCCAACTTCATGGTCAGTGTTGCATTTTAGACCCCATCATAGCTGTGAAGGGGATGCTTAGGAAATATATACAAACTTACACATCCTCGGTGGTCTTCTAACTAAAAGGGCTTGTCCTGAAACACAACATTATGAACTGGGTATACAAAGGCCTATTCACTAAGGGAATTTAGGAGAAAGTTCTGTGTGTACAGCAGAAAACCAGTAAGTGGAACTGACTGACAAACGCAGCTAGAGAAGTTTAATCTCTGCATGATTTTAGGAGTGAGTGAGATAAAAGAATGAAGTAATTATACAAAGGAGAAGAGGGGAGTACAAATAAGAGAATGACAAATGGACACACAGAACATAAGGGCTGTACTATCTCTCCGCTTCCAAGATGTTCCACATAATCATTTACTATTAGCTCTAATTGACTTAGACACAACAAAAGCACAATGAGACTTTTCCAGACAAGTAAAATACACAAGCACTGCTGGGTATCAGCACAAAAGAAGTGTAACTACTTCGGAAAAGTTATGGCTTGGCAGCTAACGAAAAGGGAGAAGAGTTATTCTTTGTATACTTTTCTTAAACCTCTATATTGCAAATGCTGTACACAAAATACCGCCTCGCTTAAGTGACACCCTAGGGAAAAGGTAATTTAGTTACCTTATAGAGACCAGTGCTTAATTAAAGGTCAAACTAAATTGTACTTCGAAACCTTAGCAATATTTTGAAGTTTGTTCCTTTGCCAGAAATTTGCTATTGGATGGGGCTCCCATTGTGGTCTTTACTACTTTTCATGATAATCACCTGCTGCTCACCATTTAATCATCATCTTTCTCAGCTGAAGTCTACATTAATTGATACACCATCTTACACCATCATATTTTAATAACACAACCCAAAAATACCAATTTTTTATTGTTAGGCTAGCAATACAATAGAAAATGAGAATAGGAAAAAATCTCCCTATCTTGAAAAACAGAGCATGGTGTGTGCGTGTGCTCATAACAGGGACATCAATCACTGTACCATACGAACACTTACTAGCACCGTTATTCGCCTACTGAATTATGTTGGTTTTGCTGACATGAAAGTATGATTTAGCTTTCACGTTACATTTGGCTAAATATTGTACAGGGAAATAACATTCTTTGCGCTACAGCCTAAAGATATATATGTCACTACAATAAGAAAAGCTTCAGAAATTAATCCTGCAGATAACCCTTGCACCAGCATGAACTCTGCGTTCTGAAATATGAACGGTAGGTGTTGACACGAGAGGTAGCAAATGTAGTAAAGATGTTTACCTGGAACATACCAGACTGTTAATAACACATCACTGAAGTTTATAAACATGTTTGTTCTCTGAGTCAAAAGGAAACACTTGTAGCAATTTTAGAGGCCCTGACCTCTATTTTGCAAACATAGCATTTTAACATTTAAAAACAAACCTATATCTATCCTTTCTATTTTTCTGCTCCACTTGTACATTCTAACTCCCAATACTTTGGACAAGATACTGATGCACCTAAATCTAGAACTGTATTTAAAGAATTCCTAGCGTACAAATAGATTCTTTCTTTTAAAGAAGAAAACTTTGGCAATGGCAACGTTTTAAAGTTGAATCAGCAATACTTACTGATGGTTCAGAATGCCTCACTGGCTCCATATTAAATTTTGAATGGTGCATAAGTGCATTTTCTGTGAACTTGGTTGGAAGTCTCAGAGGATGTTACCTATAGTACAGAGCTGCAACTGAGTTGTGAGCAGTAGGACAAGTAACTGGATAAGAAAATGTGATCACAAAGAACTCCCCGAAAGACAAAACTCCAGGATTCTTTCCATGAACACTCTTGGCTGTTCCTTCCTCAGCCCTGCGCGTCCTCTCAAGCCACGGACTGCAGCTTGGTGTGGCACGTCTTGCCACGGTACACGAGGAACACAGTCATTTAGCGTACTTCCAAATGTGGAGGTGAACTTACTGCAGCTACAGAGAGACAAACCAAGGCTTGTGCCTGTGACAACAGCTGGGCTGCAAGTACCGTAGACTATGTCACTTCCGTGTGGAATAGATCCTGCTGTTACACAGAGCGATACCCAGGCTCTTGGAACGCTAAACAGAAAACAGACCAAAGCAGTCTGCAAATGCCAGTTTTACATTGGGTTTGGATTACTTCTGACTTGGAATTCCCTGTGTTTCGGAACTGCCTGATGCCATCGCCCTGCTGTGTCCCAGCAGAGCAAAAGCATAGGCCAGCGCTAGGCCAGCAACACACTGGTCTCAGCGTCACAGTTAAACTGATAGCTAGAGAAGGCAAACCTTAACAACCCCAATCAATACGGTTTGACTGCACCGGTGCCCAGGTTAATGAGTATTTAGCATTCCCTACTGATGCTTCCAATTTTAGCCTCTTTTATTGTTTAAACAAACAGGAAACCTGCTTGTTCAGGAGTCTTTGGTAATTTAGATACAGTGCTTTTTAAACAGTTACAGAAAAGCTCTGCATCTGTAGTCACACACTGGATTCCTGTGTACTTGTCCATCAAAACAGAGAAAACAATGAGAAATTATTTCAGTTGCAGTCAGTTATGGGAGTGACCTTGTCATGGGTGGATTGGTGTCTGTAACTGAAACCTAACAACCTGAGATACAGCATTCTATGGCATCGTGAGAGAAAAGGAAATAATGGGATATCTTAAGAAATGCTTTAAAAAATGATTTTGCCTTGTTTGGAGTGTTATTTCAGAGTTCATTCTGGGGAACACACAGGGGAGAGTTGGCAGATTTTTTTTTTTCATTTCAACAGTCTATAATTATATAGATTAACTGTTATGAAGGTATAGAAAAAAATAATAAAACAAGATACACCCAGGGGTCTGGTGGGTGGAGGAGCTACTCCAGCAACCTGTGTTGCAGTTCCTTTTGCTGCACCGCCCCTTGGCATGCATTTCAACACGTCATTTCACATGGTTCAAGCAGAGCTTAAATGATTTCTTAAATGACCTCTCAAGATCACTGTCACTAAAGGGCCTTTGTGGAGCAGAACTCAGTTATCACATGCTGAACAATTTCAGCGAGGACCCCAAGGGAGAAGGGGAATCAGAATACCTAGGTTTGCAAAGGACCAGGCCAAGGACCTTCTGCTCCAGCACTTACTGTAATTAATAGAAGCCATTGCACTGATTTCAGTCAGCTTTCGGGTCATACACAGTTAGTGTAATTCCAGCTATTTTCATTTCCACTGATATAAGTGCGGTCACAGCTCTGTTCAAACATCCTACAGACTGACACCACCAAGACAGAATCTCATCATGAATTACAGGGGGAATTAAAAGTCCTTGTATTTGCACTGGAAATAAACATAATCTTCACATTGTTTTCCAATACTGAAGTTTTTATTCCCCAAGAAGACCTGCACTACTTCTGAGACACATCAGTACTAAGAATCTTCAATTCGACACAGACACGTTTTTGGAGAGGAAACTTCCCAATGCCTAATGCAGTAGTACTGTAAAGAATCACCGCGCTACCTTTGAACAACGACCTGAGGAAATGCTAGAGCCCAAACTAGCTTTTAGACCGTTTATCTTATGCTGTTACGACAACAGTTACGAAGCTGCTAGCTGAGATTTTTGCATAGTCTGCCACATTTGTAAAAAGTTTAACTTTATTGTAGATGGGCCCACTTTCAGCAGTTTTCTGTTCAGGCAGAGTTTTCAGTCTGCCCCAAGACTGAATTAATTTGAATGCCATCTTCTCGGCTTGGCAAGATCCTCAGTCACTGATCAGTGCATTATAATGCAAGAGAGATTCTAACTGAGATTATATAACCCTGCCCTACACTTGGGACAAAGATAATAATGAGAACAGAAAATGTATCTGCTGTGTTCCCCTGGCTGTGCCAGTTTTTTCCTAATGGTCAGTTATGCAAGTGTCCCATGGGAATCTTTCATGGTGATTTTGCTACAACGAACATACTCAGCTCGAAAGGTTGAGGTTTGTTTTTTTTTTTCCCCAAGGAATCATAAAAATGAGAGATGACAGAGTTGCTAGGTCACCTTACCCTTTCTTCTGCTATATTCTACACTTAAGAGTATGTTCTGTGCAGTTTTATTTATTACCGGTCTGGCTCTGAAAGAATTTCAGTGATGTAAATCACTGAAGTCCCATGGGAGGGAAGTGTACGAAAGTTTATTTAACTCAGATAATGACCTAGTTTATTCTCATTGACAAAACAAAACATTCAGATAAATATGTAGGGTTGTAATTTTGCATGGCATTCTAAAACCAGAACAACACAGGATGTAGTTTTGATCTTCAGTACTATTTCATTCATATTACTGCTGTTAATATTAACAAAATAATAACAACATTAAAAGCAATACTAGTGCTAAACTAAGAGTGTATCAACAAAAGCAGGTCAAAAATTAGAACATTAGTACCAACCACCACATAAACTGGAATGGTTAAATACATGTGCTGTATTAACTCATCCAAAAGGCATCTTGAGATGAAAAAAAGAAAAATCTCTTTCATTACAGTGAGGGAAGGCTTTATCCTGAAATACCTTTAGGAGATGTCAGAATGTGGCCCAAGGCTATTGGTTTATACTCTGGTTTCAGAAGGAAAGACCACATCGGAGAGTGTCTCTGCTGAACTCAGGGTGTTGTCTCTAAGCCATGTAAGCACACACTCAGCCCAATCTGCTCTGCATAACATGTGTAAACCGAGGAGAATATAAATTATGGTAACCTTAAGAGACTGCACTAGAACTGCACATGCTTTATAGCAATTCTGGCACAACGCTTGAGCTTCTGCAGGCCGATTACAGATTGCACACTCCTCCTCTGTCTGGGTTGTGCTGAGACTCCCTACACATGCTTAGAGAGGGTGTGAGCTGATCTTCGCTTCTGCAGCAGCCCTTGGTCTAGAGGTGCAGGAGGGTTCCTAAGAGGTAGTTTGGTGTGTTACCGAACTGGAGGAGGGAACAGGTCAGCGCATGGAAAAAGAAACACATGGGCAAGAAAAGCAAAAAGTGGAAATATCCTGGTATCTGCCAGATGGATATCTCCACTAAATGCTTGAAAAGATGCTGTGACAAACAGGTTACCAAGACTGATTAAAAACAAAGCCAGAGACTATTGCAAATTTTAAAAACTAACTGCTCAGTTTTGTCATTTAGGCAAAGAGTTTCTTGTCACTGCTTACAAATTCAAACAGAACAGCCTCAAGAGTCTCAAGGAGCACATCCATCAAAAAGTGTATTTGCATTGGATCCTTGCAATTAAACAGTGTTCATTTTTTAATGACCCTTAGAGATATTTCAGAAAAGGCTTGAACATGTATACTGATCTATACCCAAAATGTGAAAATACCTGAGACGTCACTTCGGAAAAAAAAAAGGAGCAAAGAGGTCAGGACATCAGAGGATTAGCACGACTTTGTCACATCCACACACAGGGGACAGAACACCAAGTTGTCTGTTGTAAATTGGGCACTTGCTGGTCCTACGGTTACAATAGATTTTACTTTGAGTAGACTGGCTCCTCACTTAGACATTTTCCTAAAATGCCCTGTATGTCCTTCCAGTCTTACATTTCTGATGGACTAACGTCTCTGTTGTGACAGTGTCAACCCTTTCATTACATTGCGGGCTGTTCTGATTTACAGCCTTTTCAGATTGCCATCAAACTTCTTGATAAAAAGCTAAAACTCCTCCATAACAGTAAAACTTAGCTTAAGCTATCTAATATTTTCAGTTTTGGACAGGCAGTTGCAAGTATTTCTTCCATAGATAATGACTTTGTTCAATTTTATTTTCCACTGTTTCTAAAAGTCTATTCCTTTTTTTTTTTTTTAAAGGAAGTCAAGGAGAATGTAAATGTACAATAAATCAAGAACTGATAGCAAGGTTTTGCTTTTTAAAAATGCTCCTTTGTTTTTTAGTAGTAGAGTTTGGTAACTCCATTTTTTGGTTTCTAAGTCTTTGTGTAATAGATGGTGGTATGAATCCTCAGAGATGAAACAAGAACTAATTAATCCTCATATAATATCAGTGTGATTTGTCAGTCAGCAGTATCCTGCTGGGGAGGTGAATGATGACACAGTGTCTTGAATCCTCTCCTCTTGGGGACAAACCTAAACCAGCACTTTGCTGCACAGCAAGATCAGAGCTTTTATTCTTCCTGCAGGGTGAGGTTTGTGAGATTACCTCTGCCTCGTATTCTCTGGGACACAGCCTGAACTCCGGCTGAAGGTACAGAAGTCCCAAAAGTGCAATTGCCACACTGGGAGGAACTGCTGCACACTTTGACTCACAAAAAAACTGTGCAGGGACCAGCTCTAGTCAGGAAAACTGAACTACTGTGTTTGAGAAAGCTCAAGTAAGTATTCTAGAAGCAGATATTTCATCAGACCATTTCCAGCACATCAGCTACATGCTCCTTGATGTATACTGTTTAAAACAATGCACTTAATATTACGTGATTGGTTTTACATAGTATCACACAGACCAAACAAAGCACATACAAATCCTCCTACATAGAGAGTAGAGAGGAAAAAAGAGCAATTAAGTGCTTTAAGGAAGACAACGATGCAAAAAGAATTTTGGTTTAATTGTTGAACCTAGTACTTCCTACCGGTACAGCTGCTAGCACTCGGATAAACCCCGCAAAGCTGCACGGTCCTTCAGCCCCTGAATGAGTGAGTATGCTATTGGATTATGAGCTGATTGTCATCAGCAGCACACACCAAGGCTGAACAGGCAGCCTAACTACGCTTATTGGTTTGTAATGATGAGTAAGTGACAAATTGATTATCCACGAGCCAATGAGCTATTAAGACAGCATTTAGAAAGGAAGGTAGATAAAATTCAGTGGATCAAAAGCCAACAAAAACTTCAGGTTTTAGTGCAATCTTTTTTTCTTTTGGTTTTTTTTTTTTTAAGCAAGTGCTGGGATTCTCTCTTTGACAGTAAGAACAGAAACTGCGGTGTAAGGTGCGGAAAGCTAACTAGATTAACAGTTGGAAATATTTCCAAAGATTTTTAATATTTTTGGAAAATGATGAAACAGATGGAAAGGCTGTAGGTTTACAGGTTAAACCCAGTAACAGTGGAGGAGGTGGATTACGTCCAATTAATGAGAGATCAAAATCAGGCTACAAGACTACAGAATGGGAAGTTTTGTGGGAAATGGGGAGGCTTTTATGTTGCTGCTGCTAGTACTGCAGTAGGTGAACTAGCAACAGCCTTCTTAGGCAAGCCTTGTGTCACTGCAATAGAGTCAACAGGGACAGAGGGTCCTTCCATTAAATACTATGAGTGAAAGTAACATATATCAACCAAGTTAGTTCACAAAAAGACTTCTAGGGACAAATACTAAATTATATTTAAAAGCACTCCTTCATTTCTACTCCGCTTTCTATTTCCTTTCTCAGCAAAACATTGAAACAAAAAATACACAAAACCTTGTTTCCAAATTACCTTTGCACCAAAACTGAGACATACACCCTTGGAGCTCAATTTTTAAAAACTCAAAAAATTAAAACTCACCTTTTATTCATTATTTATCTACTTGAACTGGTATTGACTTATTTTGCATAAAAATGAGGCTGGAATTTACACAAGTTGCTAAAATTTGATCAACTTTTAAAAGCAGAAGATGCTCAATACAGCTAACTGAAAAGTGTTTTCAAGAGGTTGGTTGTGTACATAGATGTGAGGATGGGCTATTTGTGCAATCAGCTCAGTGACAACAGAACAATATTAAAAATTTGAAAATGGGCCTTTTGAGATAGCTGCACTAGGGGCCTGCTTAGCAGGATTTCTGCACTGAAGTAAGTTGCTAAAACCAGTTTGAATAATTGGCTATTATCCCTTTCCATCAGCAATGCTTTGCAAATCTCAAATGAAATCAAATACTGAAACTGCTAATTCACTTACAGGAGAAATTCTAAGCTAAAAATTCCCAAAGCTGTCTGTATTTTTAAACATCTCAGGCCTAATGTGGTTCATGTATTTGCTGATGGCTTTGGAAAAAAACAACTACCGAAGGAGAGCTGACTTGGAAGTAAATGATACGCCCAGAAAGAAGCAACAGAGCTGAGATGAAACACAATCCCCATATGGACATCAGCTGCTTCAGTCACAAGAGATTTAACCATTAAAACAGAAAATCTTGCTTGTCTCCTCTGGAGCTGTGAACTTTAATAACTGATGTTTGCAAGTATTTCTGAGATGTGGGGATTGAAAGCTGTCAGATCCCTAAAACCAAACCAAAATAAGTATTTTCTTAAATCGCTAGGCACAAAAGCTGAGGTTGCAACATAGCTACTCTCAAGACAGTAGTTGCCATTAGTGCTGTAAAAGCTACTTTGCTGCAGAACCTGGAAAGCCGTTTGGTTTATTATAATTGTAACTCTGTACAAAGCTGCATGTTTTAGCTCCAAGATCTGCAAACTACAGCGAGCAAAAGGACTTCAGGTGTTCGGTGGTTGCAATTTCCTTGCAATTGTGCTAGCTCTGAACAGCACCAGTCAGAATCAGGGGCCTCCAAAGAACCATGCAAAGTGGGTATGCAGAGGTTACAGTCCCCTCTGAAAGGCAGCAGCTAACAAAAGGAAAGGGAGAGGGAAGGGACCGATCACAGAAATGGAATATAGACATACATGCATAGTCCCAATTAACTTAATGTTTCTTTTCTAAGTAAAGAGCAGAACCTGGCTAGAACAAACGTGCTCTATCCAGACAGACTCAAGAGCTTGTGTTGCAGCACTGTGCATATTTGGGAAAAATCTGAAGAATGGACAGAAATCCTAATTTCCTCCCTCCTTCCCCCAGCAGGATATTTTTTCATTTTTCCTCCCATTTAAAAAATCTCTACATTTCCTTCTGAAACAATGGTTACATATTCTGTGCAATATCTCTTAATTTGATATTCAGCACAAGCAACTTCACTTCCAAATGTCAGTGGGCTGCAGATGCTGTATTGTAAATCGTCACTGTGCTATTAGAGCTGTCAGGGGTCGGGCTGGACATGTTGGCAGCTAGTTGGAGACAGCTGGAATTTCTGGCATATTTAGAGACTTCTCCATGTGAATAAAATGGTATTGACATCTATTGATTCAAGATTTGGAGAGATCTCAGAAGATCCATAACCATTCACAGCAATTTCCTATTCCTCTAAATTCCCTCCTTGCCCTTGGTTTTCTCCCTCACAGTCCACCTCTATTTCAAAATATTGAGCTGCGTGGAACTATGCTGGCAGGGTGTGCATCTGCTCACTGAGATCTAGAGCTCCGCTGTTCACTACATACTCCTCAAAATAGGAAACATTTTAGGTAGAAACCATCAGGGTGTCACAAGCAGAAGCAACAGTTTGGATAATCTGAAAGATCGCACTGTCTCTCTGAGGGCATCCAGATGCTGGTGTATGTCAGTAGCTCATAGGAAGTTGTCAAGATCACAACTTAGAGTCACCCAAGTTCTTTTTAAATACATTTTAAAATTAGTTTGTCATTTGAATCTTATGCTGGCACAAGCATTGTATTTAAGTGTTAACAGGACTATTTTTGAATTAAAATACTGATTAAAGATTTGACTTTGTGGAGGAACTAACGCTAGCAGATTCTCATGCCTGAAAGCAGCAACGCTCAACAGAACAAAATACCTCATTAAGGAAAAGAGCTAGAGAAGATGTGTATCTGTTTGAGCAGAAGACTGAGCAGCCTTCTCCCAAAACCTGAGGTCTTCTACCTCTTTCATCTGACAATAAAAAAATCAAGACAAAAACTAAATTAGAACAATTTAAAATATTGCAACAAAGATATGTTGCACAAACTTCACAGTAGAGCCCAAGAACGGCAGAGATTAAAACAACTTCCTTTGTGTCATGCCTTGATGAAAATTCAATAAGCAGAACGCCAAATCAGTAACAGCATCTGCACATCAGATTTTATTGACATTGAAGAAGTCCGTGAACTAACCCTGTATTCCAGAAGACTTTATGTGTATGGATTTTCTTCTCAGTTGCCACAAATAAATATAATTTCTGGTTCCTATCTGCAGCATTACTATTCTGTTAAAGTAACAGCAACCTGGAGTTCTATGAGTGCCAGTTAGCAGAATTTTTGTAACTGCACTATGGGTAAAATGTCCAGTTTTACAAAGCTAGACTACAACGCTGTAAGCGCTCAGTGACTTGCATTTGAACTTAGGTTTTTCAACACTGTTCTGGCTATTTTATACCCATTTTTAGGATGTATCAACAGTTGTCCAAAATACCTGTGTCCAGAGACCTAATGCATCTGTCAACCCCCTGCTATCAGTTCCCCTTCACCATGCCTCCTAACTGTTCTTTACCCTCAAACGGTGAACACATGTCCAAGATGTACATGTACTTAAGAAATATGAACTTCATTTTAATTTTAACCCAATTTCCTTCCCTTTCAGTCATTCAGTAAGTCTAAATCAGTTTTTTATTTATCATACACCTCCGCAGATTTTTAATTTATAGGAATTTGTAAATGAGGAAGAAGTTGCCGCTGTGATTATTTCTTTTAAATGTAACATTATACATGCTAGTATTAGAGATCAGATGTAACAAGTATTCAGGCTCATTTAATTATGATCACAATGTCCTGCTGAGCATTGCAATAAGAAAACAGTGAGGATTCAGTGAAGAACAGAAGAATTTCCTCAGTAAATGCGGAGGTATCCGGGATGTTTCTTTAATACAATAGTTGCAGGAGGTGTAACAAGAGAGCAAAACCTACAGCAAAAGAGAAGGAAATGGACACATACAGAAAGAGCAGCTTTAGAGACAATGCTGTGCTCTGTTCCCAGTTTTATGAGCAGCATTCTTTGGGGTTCTTTACCAATGCAGAACAACGTTAAGGATGAAGTTCCCTATTCTCAACTTCTGAGAGATCTTTGTAGAAGACAGCATTGCAAGCGAGGACAGCCTCTCTATCCCAGTGCCCCGAGGCTGGTAATGCAGCCCCAGGGGTGACTTCCTGCCTCCTGTCCTTCCCCACACCTGCGCCTTTGGCAGAGGAAGCCCTGCAGCTTTTAAAAGCTATTCCTTCTTGGAGCTTTCATGTAAACTACCCCCAAAGACTTCATTTCCTGACACACCTCAAAGCCTTCCAAGCACTGATGAGAAGTGCAATCATCTTTTCTTTAACTGTATATATCCATAAAACACGTCAACTCTCCATACCCAATTAAGACCCTATAAAACTGTCTCACGCTCATATAAAAATTACATTTATGCTCTGCCCCCAAATGTCAACAGCATTTCCAAAGGCCATACATACAGAGGAGACGCAATTATGAGTTTGATACTTCAGAACAGCCTCTGAAAATAAAAATATTGTATTAGCTCATAAAAGCAAACCTCACTTAAGCAGAAACAAAACATGCTCAGAAGAGAAGGATATGTAGAATATAAAAAGCTGAGGCCAGCTGCCTGCCATCATGTAATGTCATGATATGTTACCTTTTACACACATTAACTCTGCTAACTGGTGCCTAGGGAATTTCACAGCCATTTCAGCACCTCCAAGGTGACATCTAAGGGGAATTACACCACATCGGTAACTAAGCGTAAATACACATAAAAACATACTTGGAACATGTGCTAAAATCCACTATTGCAGAATCCTCTAAAAACCTTTAAATTTGGCCCTTGCTGTTCATCCACACAGTACACCAGTAATTCATCTCTTTTAAAAGAAGTTCTCCTGTGCATACATGAGAAAGGAAAGGATTCATCAGCATGGAAATAACTTAGTCCTTCATGCATAATTTCCTACTTGGTTCCTGCAAAGATCTCCCTCTTGCTGTGGAGCATGGAGCTTTTTAAACGTCTGGGTTATAACCCGGTTCTTCAAGACAATTACTTTTGGATTTCCCATTGACAGATGATGTCAGTTCTATCAAACTGAACAGACTTTTTCCAGTTTCTTTGCTACTTTTCTTTCCTTTTATCTCTTTTCCACCTTTTCCTTCATGTATTGCTGCCATGAGATGACCTACTTGCAGTACAGGGAGGAAGGAAGTGGCCTTTGGAGATCAGATGTCAGCACACCCTGGGAGAGCAAAGAGAGGGCTGGTGGAAACAGGATGGGCTCCTGCCAATGATCTGGAGAAACTCAACTAATTAAAATCTCTAACTTAACACCGGGCAGTTGGCTTCAAAATCATTATTAGAATTTACATATAATGTCCTAATAGATCTTTGACGTACTTTGCATCATATTAATACATACTTTATTTTAACAATTGGGTTATAGCAAATTGAAGCTACCGAGCTGCATGATGTTTATAAGCAGTATCATTTAGGGTCAGTTTTCTCTGGCACACTTCTCTTCAATCTCATTATCATTGCTTAACATTTTGCAGGCTTTAAACAGCTTGGGCTACAGTCCATGGGGAAGAAGTGGTTTAGAAAGTTAAAAAGAAACAATTAAAAATGAAGTTCAGCTTTTTCCAAGAGCAAAGCCAGAAAAAGTATGTCAGTTTAACAATTAAAAACAAGCAAACTTATAAGCACTCAGCTGATGAGCTTTATAGTGTCCATACTTTTGAAATATGTGCTGGATTAGTGATTACTGGGAAAGGTGATGTTCAGGAATTAGGGAGATGACTATTGATATCCAAGAAATATCTGCCCAATTTTGATGGAGCTGCAGTGTCTGAAGCTGCCATTTGCAAATATTCAGTGGAAAATTAATAAAGATTGGCAAGGAAATCCTCACAGGAGTTTACAATAATATCACCCCTCAGAAAGAGTTGTGAAGATAAACCTGTTAACATTTGTGAAACGCTCAGATGCTACAAAAATGAACTCTGTAAAAAGCCCATGAGAATTGCAATAAATGTGTAATCAAGTGTGATATTAGGATGTTGTCTGGTAAATAGATCTCTGTACCTGACACTGAACACTAAAAAATTATATTGCCATAAAGTCACTGATAAAAGAAAAACTATAAAGAGAAAACATGTATATTGATATAGGGAAATATTATTGATATAGGGAGGATATAAACAAGAGTTTGGCAAATTTTACACACAATTACCAGCTTAAGCTCGGAAGTTCTGTGATTCTGTAACTTGAACTTCGGAGGGTTTGACTTTGCCAACTTAATCGCTGAGTGTTATTAAATTGTTGTTTATTTTCTTTATGTAACTGAGTAGTGTCATTATGTCAGCTAAGTAGGCTAGAACAGTAGCCTGCTAATAAAAATGTGTCAACTTGCTGAACACGGTCTATTTTTTTTCCCCCCTCTACAGGTGGAAGCACACAGGAAGGAATCCAGTCTAATCTAATAGCCCATCCTCTGAAAAGTCACAATTATTAAAATGTCATCTTCAAGGAAAAGTTGGATCCACTATTGCACTTTACAGCTGTAGCTGTGCTCCCTGCACATTTGTACAGATTTATGAACCGCACATCCTCTTCCCTAATAGATCTTTGACCTATTGCACACTCCAAATTTATTTTCCCTAGCAGCAAAAAGGGAATGATTGAACAGGTAAACTGATTACATTCATATATTCATGTCTGAAAAATAGCTGACGTACTTCTAGCTTAGATGCCTTGCAATGTTTGTATTCACACCTGTTGGCTAATTTTATTTTTATTTTGTGTTGAGGGAAAAAATCACATGACACAAGTCAAGCCAAACAGACTACGTTCTATTACACAGGCTTCTTTTTTTTTGCCCAAGATTGAACTCCTTGAACAGTTCAAGTGGATATGAGCCTGTATTTCGCTGAACTTAAGTCTCTTTCTCTATATAAACATCTGTTTGATTTGATTACAAGCCTCTAAAGTAGTTTTTTCAGCTATGAAGCAGAAATGCAAACTCTAGCAAATAAAACCCCTTTCTCTTTGAGGAAGATCATCATAGCATATACAAAACACCTCTTGAGCTCCACCATGCACACCTCAGCAGGTTCTTTAGCTGGAAAACCCATGTAAGATTCAGCTGCTTCCTGGGAAAGCTGAGGATGGAGGTGAAGCACCTGTTCTCTGTGCAGGAAAAGACGAGCCTGACTTCAACATTGTGATGGTGACAGCACTTGAGAGATTCAAAGTGGAGAAAGCAAAGCTCTCAGGTACACAGCAGCACTACAGATGTTCAAAGCAAGCACTTCATTCCCTTATGCATGCAGAAAAATTTGTATGGTGCAGTATTCTTTTTAACCTTAAAACCATTCGTTTTAGTGGACGCTGGAAAATGAAAGCACTATTTTATACATCTACCTTTACCATTTGTTCTCATTCCCTGTATGACTAGCCTTTTTGATTCTCTTCTTAGTGGGACTGAAAGAAGGAAGGAACGGCTTTCAAAATGTGTCATTAAAAGAAACATATGTGATAGAAATAATTCACCAAGTGTGTTGTTCCACAGAAGAGAAGCCAGTCAGTGAAAGACAGGATTTTTTTAGTTTACTGTCTGAAACAATAACATAAACAAAACTAAGAGATCAGCTGGGACTTGCATGTGCCTCCAGGTTTCATTGCACCAGGGGGAACATTCCTCTGATGATTCTGTTCCCATCAGCCTCCCTCCTGATGGGAGCTGGGGCAAGCAGAACAGGGCTGTCCTGAAGGGAAACAGCGCTAAAAAAAAAAAACAAAAAAACAAAAAGACCAAAACAGAGCAGCACCAGATCTAACAAAGCATCTCACAGATGTTCACTGCTCTCAGAGAGCTAAAGATTGATCTTTGTAATTTGTATTCTTGTGCATTTTCTAAGCTGCTTGTAATTTTATCTTCTCTTAGTCTGTGGTTCTAGGATCTCAGAACCATAAGAAATCTCCAAGGCCAGCACGGCGGGTGCTACCCCAGAGCTCACTAGCAGAGATGACAGTATCGCTTAATCTCCCTCAGACTCTTTAACACCATTCACAGCACAGCCCCTGGATTGCTCTCTGGCTTTTTTCCTCATAGCATCATCTTTGCTGTGACAGTAACCCACTTTTCCATCCTTCCTTTTTCACAAATTCTCAGCTGTCATTCATCCCCTTCTGCATTTTTCCTCCCTCTCTCCATGTATTTCATTAGATAAAAATAAAAATGAACATATTTGAAAAGAAGAAATGCAACTATTCCAACCCTAATTGCCTTGATGGGGTCATGTAACTTCTCTCTGCTATGACTTCAACTCAACCTGGCAACACCAAATCTATACATTGCTTACTGGACTGGGTTTCCAGGCCTATATAGGGCCTATCACTGTGGTCAGAATATGAGTAATGAAATAAGAATGACGCTAGTTCTTGTCTTGGTGTTTACTGTGAATATTCACTCTATTTTGCCCACAATAACCAGAAGGGATGCACTGAAGGCAACAGTATTGCCACGATTCTTTTAACAGATGGTATTTCATTTGTTATAGTCAGAAACCTTCAAAAAACTAATAGCTCTCTGTTGAGAAGGAATTCCACAAAACAGCCATCGGGCAAGTTTTTGCACACTGAACCATTATTTCAGAGATTTATTTAATTGTAAGTCCACAAAGCCTGTGACTGAGATACTATTTGACCTGTCCCAGCTCTTTCAAGAGACATTTCTATTTTTGCATTGTGAAGCATGCATGTTATAAGTCAGGAGGTCAATAAGAAAAGCCAACTGGGAATTATTGATGAATTTAATAGGGTCTACCTACTGAAACCCTTGCAAGCTTATCTGGAGAGTAAGACCAGCTGAAGAAGCCCAAAGAGCACTTACCTTCAAAATAAAGTGCAGTTTTAGAGCAGCTTTATCATTTATAATCATTATTAGACTGATGAAATACTGCTTTTCACAACAATATATAATTAAGTATGAGAATTGAGTCTAAGGGGCTTGAACTACTACATTAGCAGGACTTAGTAGTGAGAGCTCAGCACCATTTTGTTTCTAGAAAATTTCTTCTGTGGCCCCTTTTGCTTTGGATTAATTTTGTTTAGCTTTCCAATAACACTTTTAGACTATGTTTTTGTACATTTGACCTCCATACTGTAAGAAGTCTTGAGGGAGAAGATACACAGTTCTTTACTAGTATTGCTACCAGCTCCCACCTGCCTCCAGAGAACCAGCCATTCCCTGTGCAAACACGTGTGAAGCAGGAAGTCCACCACAGAGACCTCCCAGTAATACCAGCAAAATGGTAGGGACAGACGGACCTTTGATTCTGCTGTAACAGTGGATTTGTAGTCTGGTGTGATAGTGATCTTTCCTGCAAATTCAGCTCACGTCTTAATGCGGGGGGCAAATCGCCACTGCTGCTGGGAATCTGACTGCCTTAGAGTCTTGCTTCCTCAGCAAAAGTCTATTCTCCAGTGGTAGGACTCTTTAAAGCACAAAACATTGGATTAACTCTTCCCTCTCACTCCAGGTAGGGGTTTTAGTAACTTCAATGTGTCAGATCAATACCAAATGCTTTTTAAAATTCCACAGCAAGTTTACCATGTTCTCTATCTCCCTTTCCTTAGCACTGTCCTTTTAAGAAACAGAAAATAAAACACAGAAAAAGAAAGCTGCTGATTTACGTCCCAGTCCAGAGCTCCTCACTCAGTCCACGCTGCCAATACCTATTTACTAATGCCAGCACTAGTGTGTGAAACAAGCTGCTCCTTCTGCTGCATTCAGGATTTCTGCCACAGCTTCTGTGCCCTCCATGCCCTCAAAAGAACTTCGAAAAAAGACCAATCTGCTGTTAAACGCCTGGTTCAAAAAAGCCTTTGAATAAACACAAAAGCCTCAGTCGGTCACCATTTTTCTGCTCCCAGCATTTCCAATGTTCCATGTGGAAAAGGGGGACTATATGTTGGTTTGCAAGGTAATCCCTGAGAAGGCGGTATTGATAATCACCACTTAATTTTTGGTTACTTAGTAAAACCAAAAAGCATCACTGGGTCTGTGGTACTGTTATCCCGTATGGGAGAAGGCAGAAGAAGGTAAAGTAAAAAATAAAGCGAAATGAAACATTGCCCTTCCTAAACTGCAAAAACTGGCCTTCTAAGAATCAATTGAGAGACTTGCCTTATAAATCTCCTTCTTCAGTTGTCTCCTCAGTGCATAAGATGTGGATGTCAGAAGCAGAGATGAAGGAGATTAAACAGGTTTAGAGTGACTTTGTGGAACAAATGTAATAGATTCCAAAGATTACTGCTTGGGGCCTCGCTTGCTGGATTCACTGCATACCAAACAGCACACTGGGAACAACTGCTGTGATCTGCACTTCGTGTTTCCCAAGGTTCGCTTTCCAAAAGGCAAGAAGGACGATCTCCTGCTCTCCACAAATGCAGCGTTCAGCATTCTCTGTCTTATTTTCTTCCTATATGTTTCTACTTTTATATAAAGGCAAAACTAAAAAAGGCCCTCATGTTCAAATGTGGTGTCCCCCTCCTTTCCCATTCTCACACCCTCCCATGACAAAAACATGTACCATCTTTTTCCCCTGCTAAATAAGAGAAGACAGAATTAAGAGTAATTGGCAAGAGTTCAAGGCACTCTTTGACTAAAAAAAGCAGTATTCAGGGGGTCCGTGCATCAAATACCAAGCTTGAAAAACTGTTTCAAGAAAGCCCACCTGAGCCTATTTAGATGCAACGTGCCCATAAATGTGTGTAATTGGGCATCGTCAGCAGGCACAAGTCAGCCCAGGTCTGTATGTGCTAAATAAGACTGAATCCAAATTTAAGCATCTATAACTCTAGACCTCAGTTTGCTAGATATGCTGCTAGCAAAGCTGACACACTTAGAATCATACCATCATAGAATGTGATGCATGAATGGGGGTTACAAGAGAAGACAAGATGCCACCTTTCATGGGGAAGGCATCTAAGCCCAACAGGAACAGAAGTTCATTTTTAAAAAGAACAGAGGAGACAGATCCATTTATATCCAGTAACCTGTCAATAACATTGATGAAAAGAAGTATCAGAAAAAGATGCACTTCCTTCTACCCCAATTTCTATAACATCTGCCACTACCTCAACAAGCTTTATCTATCTTTTAGTACGAGCCTCAGAGATCTAGATTCCCTCATCTGCCATAAACCCTCCTCCCCCAAACCAAAAATCAAATAAAAAAGTAAAAACAGAGCAGCAAAAATCTCTCCACTTCCTGGGCTGAATTTTTTAGTTCATAAAACCAGCCTTTTCACTCTTAACTTCCACTAATCAATAGGCCTGTAACTTCAAATGACAAAGTGCTTAAGAAAGTTTAGTAACAATGTAATAGTCTTAATGATATCATTACTAGCATTATCTTTTTAAAAAAGGACTAATCTGTCCAGCTCTGCTTGGGCAATTCCTATGGTCCCAGCTGTGAGGTGGGAAACTGGTTTTTTGTATTTAAATAAGGAAAGAAATGGCGGGGCTCATCCATCAAATTCCTAACCACTTCTTCTAAGTGCTTGGTGTGACATGTGAGCACCAAAGCTCTGAAGTAAGCAGCCAAGGTTTCTTTTCATTTCATTCCAGTGAGTTCACAGAAAGTCACCAGTCCTAAAAAAACCAAACCAACCAACCCCCAAAAAACCCAATCTCAAAACCCCAATAAACACCCCACCTAAAATACCAAGCCCCCAAAATAACAAAAACCCCAAACAAAACAACAAAAAAATGCATAAAGAAAAGAAGAAACTGTCTTCATTTCTTTGAACCATTAACGCTGCCTGTGTTACTTCTTTGTCTGAAGTGAGAAGGCAACCACTTTGAACAAAGTGATTTCAGAACTGGATATATCTACACCCCACCCACAAACACACGCTCTTGCCAGGAAATGTAAGTGACTGAGCGAGGAACCAAGGATGCAGACATCAGTTGGCTTTCTTCCCCTTTTATGTTACACTATCAAGCTTGAAAAATTCCAAGGACCTCTACTAGCAGCGGGCTGTGCCAGATCCCGCTTCCCTACCCTCCGAGAAAAACAACAAAACCTCAGCTACTGGCCTCAGACATGCCAGTACCTCCCCCTATGATCTTACAGACATGAGGACAGATGGCCAACTCAAATGTGTATTTCTGTGCTTCCTTTCAAATCGCTTTGGCACGACCAGATGGCATTCTATGTCTGCCTGGTATAAATTAGAACTTAAAAGTGGCTACAGCACTGCCAAAAGCAATCAATTCCACATCCTTCAGGCACTCTTTTTCCTAAAGCCAGGATGTCCCTTTCCATTGATGACATATCTGACTGGAAATTTACCAGAGAGGAAAAGATCCCATGGAAAACAGCCCTCTGGAAATAACCACAGTGGAGGGGTGACAACAGTTATGTAGAGTGCAGATAAAGCATTGGAAACGAAAGAACAAGACAGACGGGTTGGTTTGTCACTGCTAATGTAAGATATGTGACCAAGGGTCCTGGATCCTACTCTGTCAGTGGTATCTTCATATCATGCACCTCGCCAATGATTTCAGCAATTGTTGCTAAAAATTCAGAACTATAAAAGACTGACAGAAAGCCCTAAATTGAAATCTTATATTGAGATAAGGGAGTCAGTTGTTCCTCACTGGATTTTCCTTCTGCTTCTTACTCTAAGATGTGCTTCTAGTTTTCCCTTCACTGATGTGCATGTTCCTTAATTACTTGTGATTCTGTATCACATGGTTTTATTCACAGAGAAAACACAGTGAAAACGAATTGAGGTTTTATTTGCTCATGTCTTGGTTGAGGGATTTAGCATCTGTGAAAGTAAACCCAACAATTCTTATTAATTTTTCCCCATGTAATTCCATAATTTTGACAGCTAACTCTGAACAACAGCAATCTTATTATCCTAATCACCAGCCTCTCGGGAAGATCTCATCACTGCTGACATTGGTCATTGTTTCTATTCTTCTCTGGTCCCAGTTTATTTGATTTTGCTTGTTTTTCTTACTTACAAATTACTGCCTTAGAGAAAAGAAATGTTTTGAACCTTTGAGTCAGACTGATCTATTTAGGTGCTGCGGTTGTTCATTTATTAAATCAAGTTCTCTCCTTGCTGTGGCTGCTTCTTCTAACTTCTTAATTTCCACAAATCTATTGTTTACTTTTATGAGTAATAAAGAATATTATACCAGTTGTTTGTAGCAGAAAGACTGGATCAAACAGCCGACAAGCCTCTACTCTGATGAGCTGACAAATTAGAGGTACAATTTGGTGAACACAATGGAAGGTACAAGGTAGGATACAGTCTGAAGAATGTAAACACTTGACAGTAAAAGTCACTACAGGTTATTTGCTACATACAGATGTAGGAAAAATCCAAAACCTATTGGCTTCTTTAGATCAGTAAGTCTCAAACATTTGTTCACATCAAGGTTCTCTAATCCACCTCCAAGGAAGCCTAACTCTGATCTTTCTTCCTACACTTGGAAAAAAGAGGTAGGTTCTCTGCCTCTCTAGAAGCCACAGCACTAATGGCGTAGAGCCCACAATTTTCACCTTGACAGCTTCTTGACATTTTGTTTGTTCTGGGGCTAACTTTTTCCTTGATTTAATTTCTCATCAATTCATTTCTGCTTTAATCAATGAATTAGACAAAACAAACTTAAATGAGTCAAAGTGATATAAAAAGTATTAACATAGTGGATTTGAACTGCTTTAGCTACATTGATTATAAAATTGATTACATTGTCTTAGGTAAACACTTATATAATTACAGAGAGTTGTAGAATAATCTTCTGAAAATTCATTTTCGTCCTTTAAGCCCTAACAACTCATCCTATTTTCTAACAATGTTACTGTAACAGAATGAAGTTTTCTCTATATAATGAAAAACCTGTTGATCAACAGTTCAAAGACTTTCTAAGGCACAGAAGGTGCAGCACATCACATACACCTGCTATCATCTGAATTTAAGAGAACATGAGCCAAGAGACAAGTGAAAAGGGAGAGTTATAAATTTAATCTGATTCTGTCCAAGTTCTCTAAAGTAAGTGTCATAAACTTCAAGAGAAATGCATGGGAAGACTGCTAATTTTACCAGCCTTTGAATAAATACTAAGGAGCAGAAGTTATGATTATAAATGCAAACAAATGAAAACACTGTGGCCATCTAACAGAGAGACATCTGTGTTCCCCCATGTGCAACACGTAAGCGATGAAGACAGCCCTCAAGAAGTCAGCCTTAGAGCCCCAGCATGAATTTGCCTATTGATGCTGCTAACCCTGCACCCCAAGATCCAGATTTATCCCTGCTAGAGTTACCAGAAGACAGGCCAGTTTATTTACTTATTTAGTTTTTTTAAGGTATTGAATATACTTGCTGGCCTCTACATCACATTTAATTTTAGCACCTTCCTCTTTTTTATACATACGCAGCCACACATTTTAATTTCCCCACTCCCCTCGTCCCTGCATATATCTACACCAATCTTGCAATTCAACAGCTACTGGACCCTTTGGAACTGAAGGTTCATGGCAAACCAACATAGACGACTATTATAAGTGCTTCAGTGACTTCTGAAAAATCAGTCTATGGATATGCCCAATGGTAAAACTGTAACCAGTATAGGTGCAATTGTGCTATCTGTAATTTAATTAGCGTAACGAGATCTGCAAACAGCGGCAGCAAGTGTGCCCACACGGGCTGGATGCTCTGCCTCCCAGGTAAGTACACGGTCTGGGAAGGACGTAGCGCAGCTTGCGCTGACTCCTCCACCATATGCCATCACGGCAACCGCTCATCTGCACCAGGGACAGCTGGGGAGGCGTGTATCTGTCCACATCGCATCTTGTAGGGAGCCAACTCTGCACAGACATTGGAGGGGTGGGAGAAAAGTAGCATCCTGCAGATGATTGGCTTTAGAGGTATGTGATAGAAACAGCTTTTAATTTTGCCTCACTTAAAATGGAAAGAGCAAGAGAAAGCACATCTCTATTTCCATCTGCAGCATGCCACGGTATGCTTAAGGAAAAGGTTAGCGTGCTATTCTACAGAGTCAAAAATAACAAAATTCAATATAATCTACCAATATTTTGTAGGTACTCTATGGTAAAGGGAAGAGGCGCCACGGTTTCTCCCAGAAGCTGAACACGCTGCCTTTTGCACTGGACAAATCTTGTTTACATCCCCTCAAGGAAGCACAAACCACTCGTAACTACACAACCCATATATGTACCCAAACAGTTCCAGAGAGTCTTGATGAATGAGAGATGTGTGGTTACAGATATTATAGCTTCAAATCTTAATAAAACATACGATGAAATAGAAAAACATTTAAAATTGTTTATTATTAAACCAAGTCCATCTTTTTATCATACATGGATTATTTTTCCGTGTAAAAATCTAAAATATCCTTTTAAAGACAAAATGAAAGAATTCAGAGAAATTTATGGATACTATGTCCAGAAGATACAGTCTTGTCTGGAATCCAGAATACTGTAATTCTCCACTAGCTGATCTACAGTTAGGAGAAAATGGAACATTGCTTGGGTCTTTCAAACTTTATTTCCATTTCAAGTGGCACTTGACATTTTCTACATGAAGAACAGAATAAAGCAAACGCTGAAGGACTTGTGTGCTTTCTTATGCTGAAGTTAAATGCTACTTGAATTTTGACTACCACAATATACTTTAATTTCTGATTAGCCAGACTTCATGTGGTGTTAAACAACATTGTTTGTCTTTTCTATGCAAAGGAAAAAACACCCCAACCTAGAGCTCTCACTTCTTTGCTCTACTGGTTCTCAGCTCACTGTACTACTCTTAGAGTATTATTTAGACACTACATATTGTATATGTTTATTTTTATTAAGTGCTCAATTGCATTTTGTTTTAAATGCCTAATTCTAAGAACTGATGGACATTCTGCAGTAAGTTATTTCCACACATCCAATCTAAATGCATAAGTGTCGCTGTAACCAAAATTGCCTCAGAGTATAAGCAAGGTAAGGCTTGCTGAGCTAAAAACAAAAACTCCAAACCAAGCAAACACCCAAACCACCAAAAAAAAGTAATAACAATAATAATAAAAAAAAACAACAAATGGGGGGACGGGGGGCAGTTTGGCTCTAAGTTCCAACTTCAAATTGTTAACGTTGAATTCAATTATCCTAAATACTAGAATATGCAAACCTCTGCTTCCAGTGGGATATTAATGTCTAAAGGGACTGGTAGTGCCATTTGGCTATCATGAGTTATTATTTAAGAGGAAAATATTTCTTGAAGCTATAGAAACAGTGGGGTCAGGACAGCAGCTGTCACAATTCTAAGAGAACGCAGGAGAAACTTGCAAGTAAACTTGTCTTCTTTTAAAAGGAAACCACTGTGATAATGACTTTTAAGGAGATACATTACATAACTGAAACATAAACATCTGTTTCTACCCAAATGTTTGTCAATAATAAAAGCAGAGGTAAACATAATAAACGTGGAGTGACCAACGATGTAAAAACATCTGGCTTGTTTAGCACACGGGAACTTGTGTACATGTAGTGAACAGGTCATTCTGGACACTCACTCTCAAACAAACACGGGTAGCAGACCCCGTGAATATCCTTTGGCTCCACTTAGCTCCCTTTTGAATAGTTTCAAGCTCGCAACAGGCTTTATGGCTCTCTGGCTTTATGCTGGCATCCTGGCTAGGAGCTGAATTTCACTTCCATGTGAATACAGACTTCACAGGAGGTTGTTATTCTGTTCTAGAAGGTGATCTTGTTTTGTGTCTTGCTGGGAGACTGAAATGCTTTGCAAAGATGATTTTATGGGTATTGTCTGCTTTCTGCACTACTGAGACAAACATCAAGGGAAAAAAGCAGCAGTAAAACTGTTTCTTTTCCACACAAAGTTTGTGTCCATATAAGGTGCTCCCCACTAACTGATTTTGTGTCTGCTACAATATAAGGGTTCTCTCCTTACTAAGCTATGTTATTAAATTAATATATTAGGCTGTAACCCAAGGACAGTTCAGATCATAATTTGAAATCCGACTGAAGCATTACACTCACAGATTACAGCTGAGGCTTGTGAAAAGGGATCCTGCTATAGAAATACCTTCTTCTCCCCCTTTCCACCAGAAAAGTCATGAATTTTAAGACCCCAGGATGTAGGGACCTAAACTCAGGTTCAGTGACTTCTAAAAATCCCTCCATTTTGCTGTGACTTTCAGGAGATTGCTCTTGGAAAAGCCTTTTTATGGCTCTGCTTTCATTTCAGGTCTGCATAAAGATTCCATTTAGAAAAGTTTCAAATGTATTTATGTGCAAGTGGCAGTTTCTCCTCTCTGGTCCTTTTTGGACTGAGTGGGATTGAAGGAGGGCTATCTTGCCTAGGGCACTCCCTTTTTCTTCAATGCCTTGTCCAGACAGACAACGAGACACTGTATTTGTTTTAATACAGCTTTGTGTGCTGTACAGAGTAGTTTAATATTGCTGCTTGTGAAGAATGCTTTGGTCTACATTGCTCCAGGCAAGGAAAACTGCTTACAAAGTCTAATGCAGAAGGATATATAACTATTTTTAGTCGACATATTGCAATGTTTCAGATATGCAGTAATACAGTCATGTTAGATCTTTAAATGCATGTGATAGAATCACAGCAATGTAGGGCTGGAAGGGCTGTCAAGAAGCATTGCCCATGCCCTGAGATAAAATTAATTGTATTTTGAGCACCCCAGAGATGTTTGTCTAATATAGTTCCAAATTAAGGACATCACAGCCTTTTGCAATGCTTCACCACAGTTATAATCAGACATTTTCCCTATTTCTTTCCATTACTCCTTGTCATAGCTCCAAGGGGCAACAAAAAATGGAGTACCATTTTGAAGGAACCTCCACCTTCCCTCTTTTTTTTTTGTTTCTTAAACATACTGTGGGACTATTATTACATCCACATTTTCTTACCATTCTCCAGACCAAGCAAACATGATTCCTATAATTTTTCCCTTCAAGAGCAGTCCCTAGACCTAGCCATATTACTCCATTCATCCACAGCCTTTCGTTCTGGGCATTACTGCATCCATATGGTTGAATATTGCATTTTCTTTTTAAATCTACATAAATAAATACCTACTTTAATTTACACAGTACAATCCTGTTAATACATACTGGCTGTGGTGTTTGGTGTTTTTTTTTCTCTACAGCATCAACCATTCAATCAAATCCTGATTTCTGTTCATGTTGTGATTCTTCATTTTGCATGCAGCTGCCCAACTCCCCTTCCTAACAGTAGTACTGTACTTAATTGCATGAAGTCAAGAAAATAAGATTTCTCCACCCTTTTGGAGAACACCTTGTATTCTGTTCCTGTCCTCAAGAGGCCCCTCAGCTTGTTGGTACAGGATGGCATGCATGGCCCTCACTGTGCCATCTGACTTGTCAAGGAAACTGCTGAATAGAGCTGGATTGAGGGGCACATGAGAGGTTTCTTCAGTCTGCAGACTAGAAAATTCAGCTCATTGCCTATGAAACTTCAGTATGTTTCTTAACTCAAAGCACATTTCCCTCTTCCTGTTTAACTGTTCTGCTGGCCTTTTGATCAAAAGAACGTTTGATGTCATTTGTGCTCAACAAATCCATGCTGATTGTTCTTTACAACCTTACTCCGCTGTTTTGGCACAGAAACCAAGTGTTCCCAAGTTTACCCTGGTACCTGCCTGAATACTCTGCCTGCCCACACTAGGCTTTACTTCTTTAGGTCCTCCGCCTTAATCTTTGACCTCCTCTGATCTGGTAGGATCTATACTGCTCCGTCCAGGTTTTTAACATTAACTGCTCTGGTTCAGAGGCAGCCTGGACACACTCCTTAATACAAATTAACTCCTGCTGACTTCATCTATCTAAATATACCACAAAATACTTCAAATATATTTTAAATTCACCATTTTCTTCCTCTATTAGTCTTGTCAAAATTCTGTTAACTAAGTGATAAAATTCATGACAACAAACAGAAGATTAGGCAAACTAGAAGTGCCAGTGGAAAACAAAGCCAACAAAACCCCAGAAGACAAAAATAACTCCCTATCAGCTATTAACACTTCAAAATTTTACAGATATTTTAATAGTCACATAATCTGACTCCAAACCCACAAAGTTTACGCTTAGCTCTTTGCACTGTGAAATCAATAGGCTTTGAAGCATAATTAAAGCTAATCTGAATCAAGGCTTCATTCAGGTCTGTTATTTTGCACGTGTAATAGAGGAGTAATTTCACTGATACAGATTTTACTCATGAGAGTCAAGTCACACATACAGAAGTTTGCAGGATGTTGTTGTTACGGCAGCATCAACATGCTCTATGTGATAAAAACCTCATAGATGTACCACAGAAGGAGGAAACTAAATCATGACTTGAACAAAAAGATGGCACAAATGTGAAAGAGACAAATCCAGATTAGTTCTAATTATTTAAAGTCCACATACTTTTCCATATAATCATGCATGCACAAACTTTCTTATATACAATCTAGGACAACATATTGTCCATACATTATAATTTTTCACTTGGTAATTTATCTAGTTTATAAAACATATTCATATATATTAAATCAATCAGTGCTTAATATAGGCCATGCTGCACAGATTAGTAGTTTCTCAGTCTTCAGGGCTGATTTGATACAATCACAAATGTTAGATTTTCATTAGCCTGAAGTTTAAGAGTGTAATTGTATATAGCATTAATTTTAGATATAATTTATTAAAAATGAAATGGATGCGTTAAGTTTAATGAAAAATGAAAATGGTACCACACTGCCTATAACATATTTTTCCATGCCTCTTTGAGCTTTTGTTCTCTATCTATTTTGAATTTAGCATAATGAGATAAGTTTATACTCTGAGCAGAGATTTTACAGTTTTAGCCCTTCAAAACAGTTTCATTCTCTTCCATGTTTGAAAGGCTTATTTCTCTTTTAAGAAAACAACCAAACACTTGATACGGTCTTTCAGTGAAAGAAAGGTTGAGAGATGGAGCATTTCCTAAAACTTAACAGGAAATAGGTCAAACTTGCATTTGGTTACAAAATGACTATATTGACTTTGAAGTGGGAGGTACATTACATGGAACACTATATAATGAAACAGATGGGAACCTAATATTTATCCCAAATTACAGTCTGACTCATGCAGTGATGCAGCAATTTAACATCTGTGAATGAGAGCCTAACTGCGTTAGGTGCTGCTGTAAGCTGGCCTTGGATGGGACTGCCCAAAAGCTACATAGACCCTGACTCAGAACAGCAATTTCATTCCATGGGAATGTCCCAGCCTGTACACCCTCTGCCCTTCTCAGAGCAATCAGCACAGAAAATGGGATCCTGAAATACCAGATACTGTCAAAGCTGGAAGTGAATCCTGACAAATTTCAATATAGGATGTTTAAAGTGCTCATCGGGTCAGTACTGGCAAAGCAGAACTTGTTTATCACATCACAGAACTGCACCCTACAGAGAAAGTTTGTATTACCTGACTGTAAATGTTGGCCTTGATCTTGGAAAATGATCCATAGGAACACTAGGATTCCTTGCCATAGGCTCATTTGCTCATCTTACAATTACGTTGAGAAACACTGGAAGTGTAATCAAGGCTTAGTTATTCAGAAATAAAAATACATCATGTGACCTAAAGGGTTAGGATAAAGTCAGGTAATAAGACAGCAAACAGCTACAAAGGTTCGGTACAGCATTTCTTTACCGTGTACTTCTGTCTCCAAAAACCTGTCCTTGGTTCTAGCGACACAGCCTTCTGCACTCCAAATCTGGAAAAGCCTGAATAGGAATGGCCAAAATAATGCCTGCATTTTGTGATGCAGGATTTGAACCTTGGGATTCAGAGCTTAGACCTAATTAAGAGGAGGTAGGCGAAGACTATGCAAACTGGACTTGTTACGTGTTAGACGAGTGACCTACCTACTCTGGCAACCTGCAGCTACCGGCAACTGCGCTGGAAACAGAAGTAACTCTGTGCTCAGCAGCTACAACGTTATTTGCTTTCAAGGAAAGTTTCACGTAATTTAAGTCCTTAAGCATGACAATTTATATCTTTCTCAAAGCTCTTCAATGTTCACTACTGTAATTCTGGGTATTGTTATGGCAACAATTCTGTGAGGTGAGTTTTAAGATGAGGGCTCAGTTACTGCAGATGCAGGAAAATGAGAGTGAGGAAGCTTTCCTATTAGAAGTAGGAAAGCAAGGCAGTAGTTTAACTGAATAAACTGCTGTATTAGATTTTGTACTTTTTACAGACTTCTTCAAAAGCAAAAGACCAGTGAAAAGGCAGGAGAAGAAAAATAAAAGTAAAAATGTTTCTGAATCAAGCTAATATTCCAGAGAATTATCTTAAGCTAGGCTCTAGATTGGCACAGAAGTTTTAGATACTTTCCTTCACTTCCTCCTTCCAGAATGAAGCTAGTTTCTACCTATCTTTTCTCTAAGTTATGTAAATACAATGAAAGATGAGTTAGTAATAAAGGCTGGATTTGCAAAGAAGTCAAAAGTAGTAGTTATTCAATTGTTGCTGCAAACAGCTAGACCAACCACATAAAGCAGATTCAACACTATTGTTTTTCCTACCTCCAGGACCAATATTGCTTCCAATATAATTTTAGAAGTGTTACTTGGAGGGTTGAAGACATCAGGCAGTTTCTGTCTGTCCTTGTGTTGGAGAAGTTGCATGAACATGAAATACTAGTTTTATATATATAAATGAATTTTTATATATATACACACACATATATAGATGTGAATGATTATTTGAATTATTTTCTACTCTCAGGAAAGTTCAGGTCTAAATACACGCTAATGATAATTCAGATTTTATTCTCTGCCATCTTAAAAAAAAAATTCAAAAATTAAATATCCATAGTGAATAGTCTCCTGCCCCCATTTGGAGTCAGTGGCAAGGTCTCAATTTACTTCAACAGACCTGCAAATTTCTCCGGATACTCTGTGGGGTGCCATGCTCAAGTATGCTGCTCCAAGCATACTTACAACAAGTAGCATATGAAAAAGAGAATATGAAGGTGTATTTTGAATATGGAGAAAATGAAAACGGAAAGCCCTACAAAATCTGCAGCAATGTTTTCTCAAGGAGCTATTTAAAATAATTCAAATAGACAACATTTATGTCGTGTACAATATTACAGCCCTATTGACAGCAACAGCCCTTTCTGAAGGGAAAAGTAAAGCTCAGTGTGCCGAAGTCTATACTTACGTATACACATATAAAAATAGGAAGTAGTTACAAAATCTTTTCTGGGAACAAAACAGAAGGAAACAAACTAAAATCTTTTCTTGTAACTAATGTCAGGCTGGAAAAGTGTTTTCTTTACAGTGAGCAAGCAACATGCAGACATGCTAGACTGAACCCTTTCACAAAGTGCAATCCCATTTGAAACGTAAAGCATAAAAGATGCAAATCCTCAAACCTGTCCAAACACCTCTGGTATGTGCCACCCCGTGTCATAATTAGTCATGCTGCTGTGCTTCACACAATACCATCCACCTCACCTCTTCTATAGTTCACGTATAGTCTAGTAAACAAAGTTAGCACATGAGTAAAAATGAAGAGACGAAGAACAGTCATGTTGCAAGACAAGGTAAAACAACTATAAAAAGTGAAACATAAAATAGCTCCATAAAATCCTTAGGAATTCAAACAGGATCTGCTGAAACTCCTCCTCATTACTTATTACTGCTGTTAGAATGTCTTTAAATGAGCCATTAAACCAACTTGGCATTGGAATATTGTAATGAATTGCACAGTCTAGACTCAAAATAATCCTAAGCAATTGCTCATGCAGGAAACCTTTGTGACCAGTAAAATATTCTCATGATTGAAGTGTTCTGTCTCAGAGTGAGGAACTAGTTTAAAAGGTAAAAAACATAAATTAGCTAGGTAGGGAGAAAGCAAACTGCTTTCCCAATTATCTCTGTCAAGGCTAGTTACTGCAGAAAAGGCTCTTTTTAAATATAGAAAGCATGTGGGAAGTAGAAAAGTGTAAGGTTTTAGTAAGTCTGAAGGTTGCATAATTGAATTTGATAAACTGACATTTTCCTAGGAAGTTTTAAAATTTCAGAAGATAAATACATAATAAAAATAAACCTAGTTCAGCAATTTTTGCTCTACAAAATGGCATACCTTCATTTCAGAAAAAAAAAAAAAAATCCATTTCAGAGAACAATCAATACTCCCTTTCCCCCTTATAGTCTCCTCCTCAATAGTTTGGAAAAAAAATCATGTAAAGAAATGTTAAATCCAAGAGAATATTAGATTATGGAAAATACTTCTTCAAGTAATTTATGATTCAGCCAACAGTAACTAAATCCCACCAAAAATGTGTTTGTATGCAAACTTCACCTCTACCACCATCAAGAAGGACTAACACCGACAAACGCACATCAACAAGAAATTAAAGGACACATTTTCCAGTGGCTGGATAGTTCCATAGCAGCCTCCCCTTTCTGACTCTTTCAAGCAGAGCAATATCACAATTCCACAGCAAAAGCACACCGGACTTCCAGCTCATTCAGCTCAACATTTTCCATTCCTTGAAATGGATATTTTAAAAACCTTAAATAATAAGATGATGGATTAGTAATATTGTCTCCCAAGACAGATAACTGCTAGTAATACCACAAACAGACTTAGGTCTCAAATTCTAAATTTGTGCATTTTGTGTTTTCATTGCTGTCACTTTGAATCCTGGAGTGTAACCGGATGGCATCTTTTGAGAAAGTTCCTGGATCCCAGCCTGGCATATACACAGACACTTCTCGTCACGGCTCTGCTCCCGATGTGGCAAAGAGGAAAGCCTCAACCCTGCAACCAGGGGCCATCTACAGTGCAGACCATCTCTCTCACCTGAGCTGGCCTTGGGGTAACTCAATTGCATACTATTATGATGGAATTTACTATCCTAGAGCTCAGAGTGAACCATCAGAATCAGTTCTTTCTTTCCAGGCAGTGGTCTGGATACAAACATGAAGCTTCTGTCAAGTATCAGTTTTTCAATGACAGCACAAGCCTGGATAGAAGAAATGATGATGAATGGCCAGAAGCTGAGAAGTATTAATTTCAAAGTAAAAAACCTCATACTTTTCTGTTTTACAAATGCAGATGAGTTTTTAAAATCAGCCCAGAAGCTTGAAATTCCAAAGCTGAAATTTCAAAAGGAATTTGTTGGGAAATGAGCACTAAACCTCAGAACCTCAATTAGTGTTTAGTCACGCAACACCCTATGAAACCAACAGAAATCCTACCCTGAAAGCTGTTCTCTTTCTCACCTCAACAGAAATAGTCTATTCACAATGACACAGATTGAATAATTAGGCAAAGCTACAAAATTCTGAGCTGCTGGCTCTCACGGATAGGTTACATCACGCACTTGGTCCGTAGGCTGCCTTAGGCAACATGCAAAACTTCCTCTTCTACAGGCTGAATAACTAAGTCGTGCAACGTCTGGAAAAAATCTGGGCTTGCCATTGCTGTACCTCATAGTTATTTTGCTTATCAACATAGATTCAAGGCTGCCCCTCTATAATTTCAGTTTACAAACCGTGATGTGAAATCAGGAATGAGTATACTGGCACTAGGTCTCACAGGCAAAACAAAAATGATTTCTATCACAGAACAAAAGACGCCAAGGAAAAAACTGGAAGCATCGCACCGACGTGGCAGGAAGTTACAGATAAAGATGAAGTTCTGTATTTAGCCATTCAAGCACCAGGATCCTGAAGACACAGACCAAGGCATCCCTCAGCAGAACCATGAACAAGAAATAGGACTTGAGAACGAGTTGTGGCAGAGAAAGGAGAACCCCATCATCTGGCACCAGAATGCCAAAGGGTGCCACACCATGACAGCGCATAAAGGACTTTTCAGGTAGCAGTCACATCAGAAGCTACACCCATGGCAGTGCCTGACCAAAAGACCTTACAAGCTGGTGTAGCTACCATGGGGTGCTTTACACAGTCACTGGCAAGAAATCAATGCAATGGTGGGATTTCATCTGTTGCTTTTTGTTAATAGTAATAATTTTGAGGATGATGGGACCTTGATGACTTGCTTTGAAGGCATTATCTGGTATGATTTATTATTTTTGTTTTGGAAGTAACTAAGAATTGCAGTCACATGTAGCTCTCTTCCCCAACTAAAGAAAGCCTCACAAGTTCTTTTAGACATAAATATATTTTTTTCCCATTTTACTCATTCACCAGCACATCAAAGCATACAGGAGTCCTCCTATCTGCCTTTAGCCATCTATTCCTACATAAGCCACTTATTTTTGCCTCCTTAGGTGTGCTTCGTGGCTAGAGATGGTCATGGGGCAAATCAAATCCTCACTGACTGCTGAAGGAACTAGAACAGAACAGCATCTAACTCTAGTTAAGTGGTGAAGTTACCAGACAAGTTCTTATAAGTCAAGCAGAGGTAGGCTGACAATTTAAGGGAATTTTCCAACGTCACAGCGCACCTGAGCTAGAGTGATACAAATGAAACATTGAATCCATTTGAATTTGATAGATCAAGCTCATAACTTTGCACCGGTAGAGCTACAAACAGAGCTATTATCTTTTTTTACTTGCAAATGCCTCCAACTTCCGGAAGCCGTTGCCCATTGTACAAAAACCAGTCATCCGTGGAATCTCTCTCAATGCTGTCAGTTTGAGTTCTTGGAGAAGTATATTTTCACTTGGGGAATGAAATAAGAATTGAAGCAGTTTTGCAATCTCTGTAGCAGTCTAACTGCTTAGCTGCCAGCATTCTTTGGTTATGTTCCCCGCTTTATCTCTGGGCAAAAATCAAACTTGCACTAAGAGAACACACTTACTGTATCTGCAAACTTACAGGCTATTACAGGTCAACTACAGAGATGGGGGTTTTGTAGTGCTAATGAAGGACTCTGGGAGATTTGATTGATGGAATGCAAACTTCCATTTCTCTCCCAGCTTCCCTGAACAAGAAATGAAAGAAACAGCAAAGCCCACTGGATGGGCCTAGAGTCAGATTTTCCCCTCACTCACCTAGATGCAGTATTAAGTAACTGCACCGATGGGACTACGGTTACTTCAGAGTCATGACACAGAAAGTGTTAGAATCTCGCCTAATAAGGTAAAGAAGAAAGGAAAAACAAAGAGAACCTTCTAGTTGTGTATTTTAATGACCATGACTCAGTTTATTTAGTATGTTTTAAATCAGGAAAATGGGCTGTGCACAGCAGGATTTCTGACATCAACTGGCACTTCTCAGTCTGTCCCTAAACCTGAGCAGAGTCTGAAATCTTCCTTTCCTCTTTCTTTACTCTTGTGATGAGATCAGAAAGCTATTTCCTGGCACACAGGTAGAGTCAGGAAGGGTATTTACCCATGGCATCTCCTGAGGAGTGAGTCTGTCACAGGATACAAGCACTCTGTTAAAAACATTTTCCCAATGCCTAGCTCATGTTATGCTTGTACTCTCAGAAGATGAGAAGAAACTTCCCAGAGTGACACAACTGTTCTTTTCTTTATCTTTTACTTGGCAAAGCATTTATAAATTGTGAACTTGACACTTTTGATTTCTCCCCTTTGCAAGCTACAGAATATGCTTGAAATACCGTGTGTGGCTCTTTGTATATACGAAAAACCTGTTAGTCACATGTGTAGGAGGTCTGCTTGTAGCTTTCCCACTTCTCCTGTGATTGTGATACCACAGTGAGAATCAGGAATGTTGCTAAACAGACCAAATATAATTGCACTGGAGCAGTAGAGCAGCTGTGGCTGTCTACTTTTCACGTGCTGCTGTACAAAATAAACATTGCTAAGAGTGATTGCAGAGAAAATTACCTGGTGGTCATATCTAGCTGTGAAACACACGCAACAGGAGGTAAGGTTCCTTAACACTGGTCACATGAGAGTGAGGGGGGAAAGAATGGCAGACAGAAAGGATAAATCTGAAGTAATTTAAAGGAAAAATTTAAAACCAATTGACTATTAGTCAATTAGTGATTAATATTCACAAGCTACATAGACCTCAGTGGTTTGAAAGCCTGCTTTAAGACTGGGTAAGCCATCTGTCTGGAAACAGATTCTTAAGAGATGTAGCATGATGCTATGATAGTCACAGAACTGTGCCAGCAGATGCTGATTTTAGTTTTTCAAGGTTATTTTACACATTAGGTGACACATCATCCACTGAATCAATGGCTTGGAAATATCTTTTGAATGTTAGAGACCTAACAATGACTTTGTCTTTAAGAAGCACAACATCTGAAACCAAAATACCTCAGAGATCTTGTAGGAAACTTGTAGGGTGGGATATGAGGCATAAAATGCATTTTTTCATTTTATTTTAATAAAGAATACCCTGTTTCAATAGCCATGAATATGAAGGACAAAATTTGAATTGCTTCTTTCTTATGCTATTGGCAGAAAAAAAACAAAAGTAAAGCAAAACCAAAACAAAATTCATGTCCTTTTATAATTGAATTATACTAATGGCAAAGAGGTACCTTTTCTGGCTAGGCTAAAAAAAAAAAAAAAGTTCCCTGGTCATACAAACTGAACACTACAAATCAATGAGAAGCTCCTTCTGTTAATGTGTTATGAAGACCCCATAAATCAGAGGCTCTTCAATGATTAACTGAAGTCCAACAGAGATGTAATCTAGCAAACACGTTTAACAGTGGAGTTATTTACCCAAGTAGCTTCCCACGTGAGCTTTGCATGTTTCTACTCATACTTATCTTTGTATTCCACAGTGGGATATAACAGTAATAAATTAAAAAAAAAAAGTCGCAATGAAGGACTGTTTCCTGTGGTTACTCAATCTGTCCTCAGGTCCCTGGGAAGCCAGTAACAGCAAAGGTAGATTTGGGTCTCCTAGGCTGCTTATTTAAAAACAACCAGGGTTGACCTGGAAGTCCTTTGTACAAATGCAGTACTCCAGCTTCTCGATGTCTAAAAGTATCTTTGATGTGACTTCATCAAAGCATTAAATCCTACTTATTATCAGCAACATTATCTACAGCACCCCTTCTTTACTGGGATGCAGCCAGCAACAGCGGTTTTCCACAGACAGAGGTCCTCACATGCCAGGCAGCGTTACCAGACTTGAATGCTGTCCCTTGCCTGGATTCTGCCATTTCTCTAACCAAAACCAGCAAGTCACCCCAATCTGACTCTTACCAAATCCTTTTGGGAAGCGAGACCAAACAAGCTTCAAATATATTATTTCTGCAGAGGAGCAAGACCACAGGGAAAGAAAACCCTTCTGTTGGTCCCATGTTTTCTTTGTACTTCGTAAAGGATCACCTTCAAAATGATGTAAAAGCAACTCAGAGGAAGTTCACAAACGGATCAAAACTTTACACTTCCAAATGTCTCTCTTTACTGCTGTGAGGATATCACAAGGCAGATCTCTCACAGGACCAGACCCTATCCTAGCTTGGGTACCTGCTGTTAAGACTTAAAAAGAACTCTGATCCCTATTCTTCTCTTTTTTTGTGTGCAGTTACAATAATCTGAGGCACTAAAATCCCAAATAGCATGATATCAACCCATGGAAGTATTCCAAGGAAGCAGTAAGTGCAGGAATTACTGAACTTGCACAGAGGTATTGGCTTTTGACCTCTGCTTCCCTTCCTTGCTACTTTACACATATTCCAGGCAGTAAATGCTTCCCAGAATATAATTTTAAAAGAAAAAAAAAAAAAAAAAAGGTAAAAACGGGGAGCAAAAATGAGGTAAAAAACTCTCTAACATCCTAACATCTAAAAAAATCATTACAAGTACTTGAAATAAGAAAAACTTTTAGGGTCAAATATAAATAGTATTATTGCAGTTATCGTTATTGATATTAACAGTAGAACCACTTTCTTTACACTTTGATTCTTTGCACAGTTTACATTCAAACAGCTTATACCTTCAGTTGGAAAAAAGGTTCGGATGACAACACTTAACAAGATTTCCGATTATTACCTCAATGCATCTTCCCCACACTCCTAATTTCAAGTTGTATGTAAAGTATGTTAGTTAACTTTATTGTAGCCTGCAGTAAAATCTGTATTACTGCATGCCAAGAATGGTTAGCGGGCAGATGCTGCTGCCATCTCATGGTGGAGAGCGTAGCCGAAGGGCTCAGGAAAACACAAGGTTCACATAAAACAGCTTCACTAGACACTGTTCAGCACCTTTTAGAAACAACAACAACCAAAAAAAAATCGCCACTTCACTAGAGTGGGTAATACCTACTCGAAACTCCGTGCTTCAAGAAAAGGAAGTATGCTGTGATGACTGTATTTGCTGCATAATATTTGTTCCCTTTCACCTACACAACCATAATTAAGTGCTTAAAGAAAAATAAAAAGTGGAAGTATTTTTTAGTAAATGCCTATGGAGGCATATTCTCCTGAAAGTTCTTCATTTAATTAACTTCTCAATGTAACAAAATATAAAAATGGGAAATAATGAGTTAAATGCTACAGCTGCTACTAAGTGCAGGTCAAGACCTAAGGACTAGTGCTGTCTAAGTTTCAGGGTATGTCTCAGGAATTATTTTGCTTCAAAACTTCAGTTGAGATAAAGAATTAAAATAAAGGCATATAAAGATGGTATGACTTGTCAATGAGTTCTAGAATTTCTTCCCATGGAAGATTTATGTATGGCCAAAACAAACAGAAATTGTTGAAAACAACTAAATTCCCACAAAATATCCTGCAATAGCACTCAGAATGAAGCTTGTTGTTGGTTCCTACATCTCTGATGACGTTCAGGGAATTGTCCCTTTGGTGAGAGGGGTCAGCACATGATGAGAAATTCTAGCATGGAATATGGAAGTTCATTGAATATAAAAACAAGGATAAGAAACAGCTCCTTGCATGACAGCATGCCAGGATTTAAATATTGTAAGTTTAAATAAATATGTTTGAGAAATCAAAACAAGAGACAGGAACATTCTCAGAGAAAAGCAAAGATTTTCCGCAAAATTCTTTTCAGTTTTTGCTCATTCTAAACCAGAACTTCATGGTCTAGCCTAGATCTATGCAGAAAAGCAAAAATATGTACTTGCAAGATGAACCAGAAAAGAGGAGGATATAATGCAGCTGTTACACTATAATGCAGATAAATACAAAGAATGGTTTTCACTTTAAATCATCCCAAGTAAAAAGATTAGGAAGCATTAAGATTTCCTCCATTCAGAAACTCCAAATGAAGTCACATTGCTCTAAATGTAAAGATTGACCAATCAGTTCACACAGGGCAAGAGAAGAAAAGGAGGAGAAGGGCCCAAAGGCCGAAAGCTGCAAAAGAAGTGATTCAACAGCAAATAATCTTTGGTAGTTTTCCTTTCAAAAAAGCAGACTGTAAGGTCACAGTAGTGGGGATCTGATTAACAGTGTATTGGCAAGATCATAAAATGCATTTGAGCAGAGGCAAAGACAAGGTCTGAGAAAGCCTTGAATTAAGTATAAAGCATTAACGTTTTTAAAGTCTTGGTAAGGCTGCCAAGCTGAACAAAACCTGTGTTTTGTAGATAGCCCTTGGAAGACATGAGGGCATGCAGAATACGAGTGTGGTCCTTCACGCCAGGGAGTCTCTTTGCTGCTATGCTCTAGGTCAGCAGCAGTTATGGGCAGACGCGAAAGTAACGCCTTGTTAACAATTCCCAAACGGTGCTAGTCTGGAGTGCACAGAACGGGCACTGTTGTTCATCAGATGCCACAGCTTCTATAAATTCTACAGTGAGAAAAATTATGTCATAGCTGAGGCTTCTGTAAGTTTTCTGTTGTGTAGGCAGAATCATGTAATGCCCAATTTCTGTATATGGCCAACTGCGTAGTCTCATATTTATGGGATACCACGGCAGTTTGCTGACTTGCACAATGCCATTGCGTCCATGCCCTCTGTAAGTACAAGAATTGTGTGTTCTTCCACAACAGGTAAATCAGGAGGCTTGATTGCAGCATTATTGCAAAACAGAACATCATAGTACAGACCATACCTCCACTGAAGTATTAATCATTTGCTCTCTGATTTGTGACTGTGATCTAAAACAATCTGGTAAGTAAATAATTATCTTTATAATTACTGTCTTGAAGACACCAATTATTTTGTCACTTTTGAAATGAGGATGTCATATTACTACTCCTTTTGCTCTTCCTTTTACATGATGAAGAGCTCCAGAATCTACTGTAAGCCAAGCTCCCTGGACTGCCAGATCTCTCACTGGCTGCTGCTGCCAGATCCATGTCCTGGCACCATTAAAGCACTACTATGGCAAGATTATCGGGTTCCTGCAGTAGGACTTCACTCTGATTTAGTGAGTTAGGTTGGCAGCTCTTCTGTTCAGCTTTCTCCATTACTTGAGATGCAATTTTGCAACAGATAAAGCCCCCTTTTAATGCAAATGTCATCTCTTTATGATGCTGTATGTGTGTTCATGAGGTCTCTTGGTGTCTGGAATGTTTTATAAGTGTTATGACTCCAGGTTCTCAAGGAGAAGTGATAAAGTCATAAAAATTCTGATATTTGCTTCCTCCTTCTCACCTTTCATCTTCTATTTACATGAGGTTGCACTAATGCTGTCAATTATCCAAGCATCATTTGGTTTTTGGAAGATGCACTTTTTCCCACCTACAGCTCAGATAAGAGAAATGCTCTGAACTGTATAATTTCAATTCTTTACAGCACGCGTGGAAAGAGAAAGAGGTTATTCCTGAATTTTTAGGACAGTCCCTATTTTATTTATGACTTCAGTATTGCTTTTCATTTTCATTTTTAGGGGTAATGACTTGCTGTCTTTGATATGACTTTTCAAGGTCCTTTGTGAGCTCTTCCTTGCTATGGTCTCTTGTACAGATTAAAAAACTTCTCAAGGCTTTACAAATAAAGCTACCAATTAAAGTCTCATATAACCAAGGATAAAAGGAAGAGATTTCAAATGATTCACATAAATGTAAACACTAGACATAAATATAATAAGGCTGTGCTTTTTTGTTTGTAGGAATTTCCATCCTGGTAACATCTTGCTGTGATACACTGTCATCTAGTCCAGGGAGCAGCTTTCGGTACAGATCAGCACAGATTCTACCACTGCTGCCATAAGAGGAATCAATGAACACTGAATTATTTCACAGAAAAGACACTACTAATTCACTTGATGTAATTTTTAGATTTCTGAAAATACTGCTTCTCTTCAAAGCCGTTATTGTCTACATGTAAGTATATAGACACTTTGGGTACAGGCTGTGATATTCTAGTTTTCCAAACATCCAGTAACATTTTGGTGTCTCAAAACCTACACAAATAAATAACATTACCATATCATTTTACTGTATTTTACTAACATTACAAACTATTTCAACTTCTATTAAATCTAAGGTTCACTGACATGCATGAAAAGTAGACAACCTATGCTTTACTTGATTATTAAAGAGAGAAACTTAAATGGAAAAACAAATATCTTTTCCTGCTGCAATTACATTCCACTGGGATTAAATTCACTGCTTAATAAAGAAAAAATAAAATCTGTAAAGACTGTCTTAAATGGCTCTTGTCAAAGATGTTGTAAAAAGATCATGTGTTATTGTTGGTGGGTCTTAAATGTTCTGCAGAGGCACATTATATTGACGTTTAATCTTGGCTCCCTAAAGAAATGGTAATTTTTTAGTTATTGTTACTGGGTTTTTCTTCAATCTCAATGCAGCAAGTGCTTTAAGACAACGAAGCTAGAACCAGTAGTAATCCTCCTTAGTACACAATTGTACGAGATAATATAATCCAGGATTAAATGAAAGTAGAAACAATAGTTTAAAAAAGCTTCTGTCTACTAAGACAATTACCAAAAGGGCTGAAATCTGCTACTTATTTATGAAATAGCTAACCTAAAAAATACAGCAGGGTAAGTTGTTTCCAAGAGAGCCAAAGTTATGCAGGAATCCAAAGATTATTTTCAAAAGCAGCTACGGATAGGGTACCAGTGAAGGATCCAGATTCCTTGAAGTCCAGTGCCAATTGACTTAATTCTGGGACAACTGTCCCCATTGGGAATCTCAGGGGCCTGAATTCAAAGTCTAGGCTCAAAATGCACGATGAGGGCAGAGGTATTGATCTCTGTGTGGGATTCAAAGCAACCAACAAGCTGGACAAGGAGCTGTGTAAGTCATGAAGTTGACCTGCAACTGCTTGGAGGAATAAGGAAATAAGAAGCACTAATGAAAAAGAGGAAGTGCTCAAATCAGAGCAGCTCTGAAACCCCACACATTTCCTTAGCAAAGCTACCACACTTGGGCCTAACAGGAGCCATCTCTGTTCGCTGCAGGACTGTGTCTGCAAATGCTTCCACAGGCAGGAACCTGCGACTTTTCTCTAAGAAGAAAATCAAGAAAGGCAAGTTTTTCAACCACAGGTGACAAGGGAGAAGCTATGAAGATACTGGGACTTAAGAATCCACCACTTGAAACTTTGTGATCAGTCAGTGCTCTAAGGAGGTTGTCTTTCCGTCAATGGGGCCGGACCACTTTTGCTCTGGGTAGAGCCCATGCTTTCTAAAGAGCCTATTCTTGCTCCGCAGTATTCAGGGATTTCACTTGCAAATCCCATCAGGTTCCAGCTGGAGGAACACCTACTTCTTGCTCAGCGGTGCCTGAAGGCTGGACTGCTCAGAGTTTCCAAGTCAGTAGCAGCTTTGGACATTCTCACACTTTGAGTGTATCCCTGAGTGACAGCCAAGCACACAGACAAACTATGAAAGAAATTCATGTGTGTAAAAGTACCAATAAACAGCTACCAAAGGTTTCAGAAGTCACCAAAAATGTCGGTCATATAATTCCAAAAACATTAGGAAATAACGATGCAACTTACCTAACACTTCAAAACCTAGGCATTTTTGGGTATCTACCTCACCATCTTTGAAAATCTTACTCAAACTTAATAAATCCCTTTGTGAAATAGGAATAACTATTACTTTTACATTCCTACTGAGAATGAAGCAATTATAAGTGTAGGGCTTTATTACTTTACATTATCACTGTAATGAAAAATGAAATCTGAACTTACCTTTTATTAAACCTGATATAGTGAGGACGTTGCACAGAATTACTTCAAAAATTAACAAAAAAATCCCTCCAAGTTACAGCTTGCTAGTTTGTCTTGTCATCTCTACATCTGTCACACTGAAAAGCCCTTTGGGAAATGAACTCTCCTCATTTCCTTTTCAGAGCAGTACGTATGATGTACAAATTTAAATAATAAAATTAATAATGTATTTATGTGCCAAGTCACACAGAAACATCAAGGAACTTGTGTTATGCTGCTTTCACTCCTCCCTAACCACCTATTTCTTTTACACAGAATTTGAACCCCCAGAAAATAGCATAAAATCTGCAAGTTGTTATTATAATGATCTTGGCCTACCTGCAAAGGGAACAATTCTAGCTTCTAAATTTGATTGTGTCCTTTTTTCATATAGCCATCACCATATTCATCATCTTCAGGTTCTCCGTGTAAGCTGGCAACCATGAATCAAACAAGGGGCTGAGGGAAACCAATGTATTCTGTTGTGAAGGGTTCGAGGCACCTTCTTTAGAATCTCATACCGTTTTTAATGCTGATACTGGTGTTTCTTTCTCCCTTTGAGCCACAGCAGTTTTCAGGAAGGAAGCGAGCACCAGCAACTGCTGCTGCCAAGAGAGAGTTGAGAGCAACACAGGATCGCCTCTTGGACAAAAACTTCTTCAGAATACACCCTAAAAATCTGGGGGAATTGGAAGGATACCAGAGCCTGCCTTTGGCTTTATGACAGAAAACTGACATACAGAAACATCTCTGATTGCATGTATTTTCAGCAAAGGTGCCAAGGTTTTTCTTATCTTCAGCGTTCTTGCCTTCACAAATGCACAATAACAACAACAAAAGTGACACAGCTATTGTACTCCAGCCTAATAGATTATATACCAGCCATATTATATTCTAATTATAGTAGCTCAGGCTGATTATTTATAGTAATTCTTTTTGCTTATTAAGCATCACTATACCCTCAAGCCAAGTGTGGTAGCAGAGACCAGTCAAAATACATTTTTAATGCTGTCTATATTCCCCATGGTACCTCAGTGATTTTTATGGGGTTTTTTCCTTCCCCAAATGATATGCCTTCGGGGCACCAAGGTTTCAGGCTTAAATAAGACCAAATTGATTCAGTAGCTGTACCAGTGCCTGCGTGTGCTAGTTTGTTTTTTTGGGGTTGTGGGGTTGGTTTTATTTTGGTCTTTTTTTTTCCTGAGGTACTTTTTAAAATAAATGTCAAACCTAGATTGGCACTGGAACCACACTGCATGACTCTTATTTGAGGAAAAGCTGTCAGCTTGTCTTTTCCCCTGTCAAACTCCCATCTGCTCTACAGAGATTAGTCTGGGCTATGGGATCACCATTTGGCAGGGTAGTATTCTGAATGGGGCTCAAAAATATACAACACAGGGCCATGGAAACAAGATCACCTATTTTTTTTTCTATGAGTTTCTGAGTTACGGTTCTCAAAACACATTTATTCTATGCCAGTGAATGACAAGAAACATAAAATATTGCTTAGCATTAGAGCAAAGGCACAAAGAGCATATCTATTCACATCTGCCGCTCTTCTAACCAATTTTTAGTATTAGTTGAGCTATATTTAAACAAACGCTGTTGTTCTCAGAAGTGACATTTATACACTCTGGTGGCCCAGTAGATAGAGCAAGGGTTTAAAAACCACTGTTCCTGGTTGTCTTGCAAAGTACTGAGTTAACTGCACAGCCTCAAAGAAGTCACTTCATTAAGTCTCAGTTTTCATTCTGCTAAAGTTATGCCTTGCCTTAGGATCCAGCCAGCTCACTACTTAAACCCACTTCTAGCTTAATTATCTGGTTGAACAGGGGTGCTAGTTACTAGTAGTTGTTTTTATGCTTTAGGTAGAAGATTCTAGATATAGTGAAAGGCTGCATCTAATACACATTATTACCACAGAGCGATGATAATGGCAAAGAATACAAAGACATCTTACGCAGCTGATAGGTACAGAGTGATTGTACGCACAGGTACTAACACGAATTAAATGCCAACCATAACCTTTTTCCCTCATAGGACAAAAATAATACTTTGGAGTTTTAACTCTACTGGATTACAAACAAGGATACTAGTAGGCCAAACTGAAAAATCTAGGAAATTAGATGGGCAGTGCAATAAAGAACAGTAACTTCCTAGATTAGTAGGAAATGGCTTTAAATGTTCATTTACTGAAGCTATTATTTGTTTGCCTTTTTTTTTTTTTAAGACAGGACCATGGTTTTGGAACTCTCCTATGCAACCATACCTGTTTATACTACATGTGAGCAATTAGCAAAACCGTGCACAAACCACCGTAATCATATGTGCACACAACTACATTAACCAGACCTGCTTAGTGCAGTTTTAAGCCCAAAGCCCATAGATGAAAAGTTACATTTTGTAGCTGCTCGATAACTATGCTTTGCCCTTCACTGTTCGCTTTATCTAGATTATTTGGAATCCATGCTATTGTGTACAAGTCCGTGAATTCTCATAGATGCCAGATGTAAACAGCCAAAAAGTCACAGTGATATCCATAAAAAGTGCTTATGACTTCAATTATGTCTTTTCCTAATTATGTCTGCAACCATAAAAGAAGTGCGGGAAATACTTCAGTGGATTGGAGCCTGATGAAAATAAAGGCTCAGAAATGAGTACACAGAGGTCAGATAATGCCTGTGAAGTTCGGAAGGAAGCAGGATGAAGCACACTGAAGGCTGTGGCAGGCACTATTCCCAGGGTTACAGCTGCTCCAGACTGTTGCAGGGAGTACATGCAGCAGACTGACTCTCTTCAAGTGTAAAAGGAGATGGTTATGGTTCTGAGGCATGGTTTTGGCAGCACTGATTTTTTTCTTTTTCCGTTTGTCCAACTTATCTACTGTTGTGATTAGTCCTACCTCCTCTACTACAGTGCTATGAAGTCACGTAAATAACTTTGAGACCCGAAGAAAAGCTGATTATGCAGGTCCCAGCTACATGTTGCTTTAGTGGGAGCTATCCTGGATAGATTATTGCAATAACTGTATGTCCTATCAAGATCTGCACAGCTCGTCTCCACTTTGCTATAGATCTTTCTGCCAGAACCTATTAAGGTTTAACACCTCTCTTTGATCCAGTGGCTGTTCTTTCTCCCCAAAGACCAGAAGCCAGGATCAAGTGAAGACCCTTTAATAATCTCACATCACAGCTTGTGGCTCAGGAGAAGGGATCTTTGAAGGGTTTAACAGGAATAAGAGAAACACAAGGGACACCTTATGTGAGAGGAGAATGGAGTCTAATTCACTGCTAGCCTCTTTGTATGTGCTAAGCTAATTAAGACCACTTTAACCACCATAAATTTACCATAATAAGAACATTCATGCATTATGAACAGTAGAATGTCATAGCACATTTAATTTTTATACACAACAGAAAAGCATAGATAACAGAAGATAAACTTGTTTTAAGATCCAGTTCTAACTAGGTCATACAAATTTGTCCTCCTTAACCTCCAGCTTTGAACGGAGATCTACACCAAAGATCAGCATAAACAATGATGTAACTGAAACAAAATTGGATTTCATAGCAGTTGTAAGTTGTTCCTGGCACCTTCTGCATTAAGATGTGTGTACACTACCTCAAAAGGAACATTCACAAGTCTTAAAAATAATACAGCTTAATACTATTAATTTTATTGGGAAGCAGAAACAAGCTGCTGATATCAATATTTCAGTAATGCATTTTCTAAAAGAACTAATTAAATCATTTTTAATTCTATTTAGCAATTCAAAATAATGTTCAAAAAATTTCAGACTAACTGGGAGACAGGAGAACTGTTAAGCAAATATGAAAAGAACTTTTTAAGTGGGCTAAGTATATACAGACATTTATATTTTATCTCAATATCAAAAGGTCAGGAGGAGGCAAGCACCTCTACCTCAGACTGTTCTTCATCACAGATTCCACCTGTCTCCCATGTTGCACTCTTCAATCAGCCACAAGAGACACAGATTTCTAGAGCTGTAGACTGTTGATTAGCTTGGAAATGGGCCAAACAAAATAGTATTGGCTATACCACATACTACTACTCAATTTCTTAAAGATGTCTGTGCAAGTTCTAATTGGCTGTCAGAAGCAGGGCTAGAGCAGGTAAAAAAGCACTTTCAAAGCCTGATAATTAGAAGTATACACTATGGGAAAGTTCTATACATTGAGGTCCCTACACAGTTTTATAACTGTCTTATTAACAGACTCAGAACTTTTCCAAACTTCACCTTTTGGATTGAAATTGCCCATGCCAGAATTCACTCTGAATGAGGATTCCTTTAGACCCAGAGTCAAATTTAACCCGTGGCATGGTAACACTTGCCTTCATGTGAGAACTACTAAATGGAGATGTAATTTATGCAATACCACATCCAGCCAGCCCTGCCCAAGGAAGTTTACTGTGCTCAGACAGATGCAAAGTCAGGATATTTTCATACCTGTGTAACACTTCATTTGAATATGCACTCAGAAGTCAGATTTACAAGTGTCACTGTCCCTGCTCTGTCAGTGGTATCTGAGGCTACACAGAACTTGTGCACTGCTGGAAAAAGCTGACAGCTTCTGCTTAACTGCCTGGCAGAGCCCGACATCCCTCTCATCTCCTTCTGGAAGACATGCAGATTCTGTCAATACAGCGACAGTGGAGAGCAGGAGGCTGCGCAGAGCTGCACGGTTCTGTGTGCCTGGGTACGCTGCCAAGCCGATGAATGGCTTGTCAGTGATATTTGGCAACAAAGCCCTGTTTGGGGTGCATATGTTACCAAGAGTGCAGTCATGTAACTGAATGCTGCTATATGCCAAAACAATAGAGGACAGATAAGTCAACAATAGTATATAGATTGACTGACTTCCTTTCGTATACCATTCAGAGAGATGCGGATTAAAGAAAAATTACTTAATTAGCATTCAAGGTCAAATTCAAACTTCATTAACACTTCCCCCAATTACTTTTAAACATCTGACTTGTCTGAAATTGAGTAGACCTAACACCACAATATGCAACGAGTCTTACAACAGGCAGCATCCTACTTTGGATCCAATAGTGTAACTGTTGTTTTCAAATATTTACTTAAAATTTGGTTTGCTCTGCAGACTATAAGCCATGTATTGGAAGAACTGAGGATCTCATGTGCTTTTCATTTACACTCACAGTAACCTGTTTTTCTTCCAAATTTGTTAAACAATGAAGAAATAAACGAGACAGCTGCTTATTCTTTGAGTCAGATGTGCACTTCCCTAATTTTTGTCCCTCTAACATATAAACACCAACTGAAAGCTGACAAAAATTAAGACGTAGATGTCACTAAATTGTGTTTTCCCTGTAATTCATGACCTCATACCTGCACATGTTAAACTCATTTAACATATGTACATGACAAATGAGTGTCAATTATTTCAGCAAATATCCACACTGCTTCAAACAGATTAACATTTTAATATGAAAAGAAGCCAGCTGGCTAGCCACACCAATCATTCCTGTTCATTTACTGAAAAAGAATCAAACTTATGAAGGAATGCAGACATCTATACCCATACTTGGTATTTCTCAAAATATCTAGAGATATCTGAATCAATGGGAAAACTTCCATGCTGCTTGCCATTAAAATCATACCTGCAGGACATTAACATATACTGACAGCCCGTACTCTAAGATGCTGAGAATGAGAGTTGCAGCTTTTAGAAGCTAAAAAAGCAATGTCACATTGGGCATCACATAGATTTTGCCAGACATGATTTAGAAAAGAGAGCATAACATCAAAACCAAACAAATCAGCTGCCATAAACACTACACCTCATGCTGCAGTCCACATTCAGGTCAAATGTATTCTACTGTTAGGGTGCACCACATCTCAAGCATTGCCAGCAGCCACTCTTAGATTGCATAAATAAAAATACTCAGGCTGCACTTAGGAGACCAAAAATACTGGGCAAGGAGCTGCTCTATTCAATCACAAAAGTAGTGTGGCACGGGGAGGAAACACTATTGTCTAGTGCCTGAGAACCTGATGTTCTCAGGCAACTGCTTTGCTTCCATGTGCTATGACATTGTACCCCTCAGGTCTTCTCAGCAGACACGAAGTCATTCAGTCAGATGGAGCATTGCACCATGAGCTGCAACATACTGAGTAAACTACCAACTCATTTACAACACAGCCATTGGACAAACTGAGATTTTGTGGCATTGCTTCAGGCTGAATTTGGGGATGTGCCTGACACCAATCCCTAAACCTTTCTGTGTCCTTACAAGCAAGTTTAGAATTAAAGGTTCCTCTCCCAGTTTTCAAAGCAATTATTTAGTTCTATTGTATTCCTCCCCACCCTCTCTACTCTTGTTATTTTCTTCCTTTTTAGTACTGGGAATTTTTTTTCCCCAGCTCAAACAGAAAGGGATAATGGGAAAGATCTGCAGTAAAATGTAATGACTTTTTTCAGATCTGGGTTAAGGGCTTTTTTGCTGGTTGGTTTTTGCTATGGGCTTAATGAAAACTGGTAGACTTCTCCCAGTTAATTTCAAACCTCAGTAATATTAAGCCACAACAGGTTTTAAAAAATGCTATAATGTTATATAGTAAGTGCAAACAGAATTGATTCAGCACAGCAGAATAAAATGGTTAGCTATCTATTTGTAAGTAGTTCTTTGGACTTTAATAAAAATAACTGTACTGAGATAAAGTTTGAAACTCCTTGAAGGACTGGGTATAAGGCTTTTATTTCCAGGATTTAAAAAAGAATCTGAAACAAATGCCACCGTAACTATGCAATTATTAAGCTGTGATTATCCACCCACCCTTTTTTCAGTCACTGTAAGATACTACCTGTTTAATTTCTGTTAAGTGACCTGCAAGTCCCTGCGCAACTTACGGCTGTTAACTAGATAGCTCTTGTATTTCACTTTTCAAATAAACTGTTTCCAGCAATTCCCGTGGTAAAGAGAGAAAGAGGGTTGAGAGTAATACAACAATAATTTGCTTACAGTATGTGAGCAGTGGAAGACAGAATGCTTTCATCCTGTCACCACGTATCTTGTTCTTTCAAATGCTGGCCTTATAAGTTTTGAAGCATACTGCACAGAAATGAGAAGAATATCATGTGCTTTCCAAAACAGAATGTAGCAGTTTTCAGTGTCTGAGAGAACATTTCAAACATCAGACAAAAGATGAGAGAAGGAAAGCAAACACCTCTGGAAGACTTCATGATTCTCCTGCCCCCTGAAACCAACAGTACTTTAGAAAGCATTCCCATTTCAGCAGATACTTAGAAAATGTGTTCTGAAAACACCACTGGTTTAGACAGACTGGAGTATATCATCTGTACAACATCCTTATAGTCCAGCTTCAACAGTCTTTTGCATGGTACTGAAGGCCTTTTCTTAAAGGACATGTCCTTTCAAGGGGAAGAATTATTTTCTGTGACCCCTGAATTGCTGGATCAGGACTCATTACAAGTGGGAGACTGATAGAAGATTCCTGACATTATTCCAGAGGTGTTATGCTTTGGTGGTAACAGCTCACAGAGCAAACATATCAACTGCTTAAACAGAGATGGAAGAAGCAGAAAAAAGATGGGAAAAGGAGGCAGGTTTTAAAAATGAAAGAAGGAACACTGCTCAAACTTGTGAAGTTCTAAAAATAGAGTAACAAATAATTATTGGGCTTATTCTCCTTACTCTTTTTCCAGCATAAGCCACCAGAGAGGGGAAATTACCCATGACCTTTCCATTTTCTAATGGAAAGCGATTCTACTGAATTCATGTAAACTTTGATAATCCTGGTGACAGTTAATGCTTGTTAAAAAGTAAAATTGGAAGAAAGACTTTTTTCTTACATCAGGAAAAGCAGAAGTAATTTTTACAGAAATGCTGCTTCTCTATGGATGATGTTGCCATGTGTTGGGGATGAGATTTCCAGAAGCACACAGGTTTGCTTAACAAGATAAACCACACTGGTTTTAAATATGTAAAATTGCTACCCCTCTTTAGACAAACCTAGTTTTAGGTTTAGTTTTACCCTTCTCATTTTATTTCATCTGCTTTTTAAAACGTTAAAGATACTAAAGACATTTAAAATACATTTCTGGAGCTCTCTAAAGCTAACAAATGGCCATATAAATCAAATTTTATAAATATTCATTTTCATTTCTTGGGCTTTAGTCAGCCTTCAAGTAACTACTAGACTACAAGGAGGTTATACAAATTATATATTCCTGCTTCTCTAAAACATCTTCCACTGAGTTTCAGAGCATATGGCAAAGCACTTAAAGGAATCCCTCCATCTATGCCTGAAATGAGGAAGCTCCTGCAACAAAATACAGGCTAACAGGACACAGCAACTTTCTGTGTCTGGTTAGAAAATGCTGCTGCAGCATCTTCAAGTAATTTGAAAGAGTCTGAACGTCATTTTCAAAACAGTATTTTGACCAGAAACCAGTAGCATCATAGAACCAAAGAAAAAAAATTATGAAAAGATCCCCCAAATCAGCCACACTGAATTCTTCACAAGCACCAAGTTCTCTCAACTATATCTCACTTCAGAGACAGAACATGAATCCACAATTATTTAGTACCATACCTTCTTCTGCTCAATGTTCTTACAGCACAAAGAAATGCAGTTCAAAGAAAAAAAATATTTTATTTCTTTGATTGCCAAAAAAAAAAAAAAGAAGAAAAAAAGAAAAAGAATGAACAACTTCCTGTTGTCTTTGCTTTTCTGACAAAGTATTCATTTCAGTTGTTTCAAAATGGAGACAGAAACCTAACTCTAGTCAGGCCATTTAGCAAATCCTAACTCAGATTATTTGTATATTTTAACTACCTGAAGCTCCATCTCCTTCCTACCATCAAACCTGCCCTTCATCCTCCTACCTGAGCCTCTAATGAGGGAGCTGCTCTGACCTTCTTTCTCCTACAGATGCCCAAAAGATAAAATAGTGTTGGCACCTGGAGTTACCAACAACATCAATGACATGAGCCCCTTCTGCTACAGATGTTTCATTTGTACATTGCCACTGCATCAGAATATTCCAGGAGTGAAAACCAAAGTGGGGGCAAAATAAGGCAATTTTTCTGATCCGTGGAAAAACTCTGCAATGAGAAGCACCATTAATCTATTTTTTGAAACAGTTATAAATACCTACAGGAGAGTCTTCCATTCTATCACCAATGCTAGTAAGTTGTTTCAAACCCACCCATTTTTATTGATGCCAACTATCAGTAATACTGCCTGTTATCTGTGTTATCAGCCACTACAATGTAAAGAAATAAGATCATTTTCTTCAGTCCAATCTACTGTCCATTACTGCTAGAAAAGGATATTCACCCTTCAACTTGGGCTTCCAATCAGAAATCAAACATATTTTTGCACTGAAAAGGGAAAGATGGATCAGTTTTATTTTTCTGAAATAAGATCATTCTTAACAACTGTAACCACGGTCAAAAACTATAGAAAAAGTAAATGTGAAAGAATTTTCAAAGATACAAAAGAAAGGTGTAATTATACTGTAGATTTCTATCATAAAGAAGTTAAAGATGGTTCTTTTTCACTTTTACTACTCAATATTACTGAAAAGACAATAATAGTCTTCATGAATCCAGGTTGTTTCCCCATTAATTCCTATGAAACATGTCAACAAAATCATCTTTAGTAAATGAAAGGGGTTCCATGCTGCACAGGTCCCACACTGCTGCCTTCCTACAAAGTATCTTTCAACATTTCCAGTACCTAAACACCACCTGTCATTTGCCTTAGTCATAATATTTTTCCTTAGCAATTAAAATATACAATGGAAAAGCTTCAGTCAATGTTTACTATAGCCCAGCTTTTTGTGTTATTGGACATCTCAGCTAGGAAAGATCAGGATACAGACTGAGCCTAGAAACATAACTGTTTAAAATAAAGAAACTGTTTTATTTTGGCAGATGAAGCTTAGGTTTTGGGGATGCTGTTATTTAGATTGTAGTTGTTGAATGCTGTTCAAAATTGAACCGCTAAACAGAAACAAACAGAACGAAAAATCCAGCCTTGACCTTCGAACAGAAGTAGTTCTGATTGGATGTGAATTTGGACATCAGGGGCGGGAATAATTTAAATTGTCTAAAATTTTAAAATTTTAGGCAAAGCTTTGACCTCCTGACTTATATTTGAAAGGTAGCACTCAATAAATTGTTCTTATTCTCCATGCTGATGAGCTCTATTCAGCATTTTCTCAAATTATTTATGGATCCAAATCTTAGAATGATGTTACTGCTATGAAAAAAAATTTAAATAAAGAAGTTAAGTATAACTAACACTAGAATTTTCCAAGAGAGTTTTTAGTACACTATTCACGCAAGGTACTTAGGTCCCTTGAAACTTAGAAACAGATTCTTAGGTGAGACCAATGCATCAGGATTGTCTCCAGCTTGATTTAGTGGCAAGCTCATTATCTTAAGACTTGTGGAAAAAAAAATATGAAGTAGTCATCTTTGATTCCTGGCCACAAGACGCTAATGCATACAAAGGTGAATTCACTCACCTTTCAGGCTAATCCCAGGCCTCCCCAGTGGCTTTAACATATGATCAGCTCTAATAGCAAAAGAACTACCTCTTAGCCCTGTTTTAAACAGCTGAATGAAACAAAAGATTCATTTTTAAAATATAAACATGACAAAACATTAAGTAGATGGATTATACAGCCATCTTGCATATGCAGCACTCCTAGTGCATTCCTTCTTTAAATAAACACTACGAAAAAAAAACCCCAGCATGAGTGTGAAGCTTAAGGCTGTGCGTAAGACTAAAAAACCGTACCAGAACTACCTCTGCCACCAGACCCAGCACTACGTATAACATTTTGGTTTACAAGATAACCAAGATTAAAGTTGAAATTTGTGCATTTAAAGAGCTACATATATTTCCATTTAAACTAAATGACAATAAACAGCATTTTCAGTGCAATGCGTCATTTGGTTCATCATATGAGTGAGGGATGGGAGACTGGTTACCGTCTGCCCACCCAGTACAGTTCTGTAACTGGCATCGGAGACTGTCACTAACATTCTCTGAAGTTCAGAAATGGCCTCACACTCCGTGTCTGCCCACACAGAAATCTAATATTGCTCCATACTGATTAGTATAGGCACATATTTGGCAAATGATGGGTAAACAGAGGAAGTATAGAAGTCTGAAAACTGTTGGATAGATGAAGATAAAGTATTTAGTGTTCCATATGCAGTAATAGCAAAAATCAGAAAAGGAACACAGAGTGTCATATCAAAGAAAAATATTTTGACAAACCATGGAGAAATTTCTCAGGGAGATTTCCAACCGAAATGTCACTGTTTTTGAAATGAACCTGAGAAAGCATTAGGAGGCAGCTTCTGGAAGTAAAAGCTCTGACTATACAAGAAGCGTCATCCATTCCTAACTTCTGAGCTGAGGGGAAAACACACGCACGAAAACAAACCCACAAAAGTGCCTTTACAACGTGCGCTCCTAATCCTTCCCCAGGCTTGTGACAAAGCAAAGGCAACCTGGCATTCCCACATCTCTGAAAACAGCTACCAGAGTCATTGCTTAACATACTCTAATATCTTGTTATTAATTCCTGTAAGGATGCAAAACTGGTGTAAATGGAAAATAATAGTCCCCAAATACCAAAACATTACTGTTACCTGACATTCTAAGATAAAAGCTCCCTTGTGTAAGCACAATGCACTCCTGGGACTTTTATTACCATTGAACTATTTTATCTGCTTTGTTTTATTCTACAGAAGATAAATATCAAGTTGTCTTGAGATATTAAATTCCTTCGTGGTGAAACTTCCGCTGGTAGCATTTATCTCATGACATTCTTGAGAAGTTTGGCTCACTTGGCCTTAAGTAATTATCCTCCTTGCTTAGTAGAAATCCAAAATAACCACTTGCTCTTCCTCCCTATTACTTTATTCTATTCAATTTTTGAGCGCAATATCTTATAATGGTAGGTAGAAAGAGAGATAAGCAAGGAAGTTCATTCCCAAGTTTTGGGTGTGCCCTTACAGTAAAGTAAGAATTTGTTTACAAAATTACATCTAGAGATAGGAAAATAAATGCTACTAGGTTTTGGTTTATATGCAACTATTCCGACGTTTTCAAAGACTTAAGTCTCCCATAATCACACAACCTATGACTTCTATGGGGCTATTTCAGAGCTTTAAAGAGCACTGACATACTGATACACAGTAAGATCAATGGCACTATATTCTGAAATATTTAATTCCAATCAAAAACAGAACTTAAAGATTGCAAAACTGAAGGAAAAAAATATAATAAATCATGGCATCAAGTATTCATATGGATATGTTGAGAAAGCCTGTTTACTCATCTGTTTTTCACATGAAATAATATATGTTTCTACAGAACAATGTGGACGCTATTACTGTAAATATGTGAAATTATGGAACACAGAACATATAATGAGGTTTTCAAAAGCAGGTAGAAGAACGAGTCAATAAAATCCCAATGAAGATCAGCCACTAATGTCAAAAGAAGTAAAATATAGAAGTGTGTCATGAGAATCCTGGAATTAACCCATGGTATTTTAAGAATAAACACATCTCCCACAATTCATTTGTTTTAATATACCACTGTCTTCTACCGATTATTACAGTTATAACATTACAGCAAGACTAATAAAATGCATGCTCAAATATAATGTATCCAATGTGCAGTTCATCCGGGTAATGCTTATAATACAATAAAAGCATTAGTCTAGGAAATTTCTGTTGTTCTTTCACTCCTATAACTTCTGTAAGTTTCAGGACAGGCACAGAATATGTTTGCAAACTGTAAATACAAACTCACAAGTACTTTTAATCTTTCAAAAAGAACAGAGATTAAAACAAGATTTTATGAGCCTAGCAAACCTTAGAGTATTAGGAAATGTCAAACCCTCCATTACAATAGGAGCAACATGCAGTCCTGAAAACTTCTGTGGAGTGTGGGTGGGTGAATTTTTCCCAGCATAATCTCTTCCCCAAAAATAGTATTCTGTTGTGGAGTCACATCATTTTTTTGAACTTACATCCTAGGTATACACCTAGGTCAGCTAGGTATAACAGCTGCAGAATTTCCGTCATTTATCATGAGGCACATCATTCAACTTTTGGAGTGAATGTTAACAGCATGATGCTGTATTGATTCAGAATTCTTATGGTGATTTCTTTAACATCCTCACTATTTTGCTTTTTCAGCTCATTGCCATTAAAATGCTCCCACCCACCCCTTAAAAAAAAGATAACAATCAGAAATACTCTGTGAAGGCACTTTGCATGATGCTAGCTGAGAAGTTCTATTACTGAATGGCATGGGAGGCATTAAGAAAGGCAGAAAACAATGCTTCATTACGCTTTACTTCATTGATTCTTCTGAAGAAGCACTTGACAAAAAGCCAAATCCACCCCTAAATAAATGTCCTCCACAAAACAAGAAACCAAGCCCAAACTAAATGAAGAGCTGGGCAGCCAAAAAGCACAGATCTAGCTCATCCAAATCACTTGATGTTTGCTCTAACTGAACTTTCTGCAATTAATAAACTGCAACCCTTGCCTTCTAAATCCACAATGAAGCTCTAATCTCTACGTACAATAAATGAATATGTGATGGCAGTAAAAATTACATAAAATGCATGGATAAACCAGAGTAGTCTTTCCAATGTATCCCTTGATACAGCTAAATATTATTGCACAAGCTACAATAATATGTGTGTTACTGTCCCCTCAGTTGGCTCCCAAGGCTCATATTGCTATTCTGCTATGCTACTTTGCATGCTAATAAGATCTCAGAAAATTAGAATTACCCTTAGGGACTACATTTAAAAGCTGCCCTTTTCATTGAAAAAGCTCATTCATAGCCCAGGTTAGTCAGGATTTGAAAGGAAACCTTATGCCATTTGCCAGACTCCTGAGACCTTCAAAATAGTATTGTTTGCTTAGCAACCTTTACTTGTTATTGCTGTTAGTTCTTGAATCCAGAGTAAATGAAATTACAAAACTCCAACGGTGATATTCTAGAAGTAATGCAATTAAAGCAGCACTTGTGAATTATTCAGAGAAGGACTGGAAAGCTAAATATACTTGAAAAAAATCTAAACAAATTAGAACCCTGGGAAGATGTCAGTTTAGTTTCTATAAATATGGCACAGTTAAGCTAATCTGTGGTCCTGCTTTCTCTAATCCAGCCATGCATCCTGCAAAGAAGGCAATAGCAAAATTATTTAAATCATAGAAACGCTGGGGCCGAAAGTGCTCTCAAGGAGGTAGGTGCCCAACCCTTTCCAACATTCACAGGATTTAAGAAGTTAGATTGTGCAGGCTCATAGCTGTAAATCACTTACATTTGTGGTGCAAGTTCCATGTAGTGATTTTTTTCCAGGAGAAACATTACCTATAAAAGTTACAGTCATCTTCAATCAATTCTTAATTATGAAGTTTTGAGTTACTTCTCTCACATCATTTTTGGTCTTTCAGTTCTGACACTGGTGAATGCTAATTCTGCAGAGTCAGTACAGAGATGGTCATATCATAGATGAATTTTCAGAAATAAGTATTTGTGCTTTAATTTAGAAATCTTTGGGGACTCAGTATTATTCTCCAAAATCTCTCATGGCTATCAAAACAATCAAGTTAAATGTAATTTGAAATCCCAGACAGTGAACAGTGTTTTTATTTGAAAAAGTATTTATAAATCAGGTTTGCATTGCTCATTTGTAGATGATGAAGCACCATGAGCATCACACAGGTGACTAAATGACTACTGAGCACATTAGCTTGGTCGAGTGGGTTATTTAGTTCTTGTCATCTATCATCCTTTATCTCCCTCAAAAAAGCATGACTTAATCTTTCATCTCTCATAACCTCCCCTTAACTTCATCAGATGTCATCAAAATGCAAACTATAAAACACAACAGCCTAAAAATCAAATCAACATTAATATCTCCCTCAAAGTAAAATAAGCTGTTAAGAATTCCTTGTCTGCTTCTAATCTGATTTTCTTCTGATGCACAAGCAGAATATACTTAATGATAGGTGTTTGTGAAATGGAGATTAAAGCTGCTTTATGCAAAAGGTCTGTAAAATGATGTCTCAGGAAAACAGATTGTCATGATAAGATATTAAAATTTTGTAAAATAATGTTGAGAAAGCACAGTTTATTCCATTTGAGGTGAACCAGAAAATCAGTATTTGCTAGTGTCTGTTTAAGTATCTATATTTGCTATTTTCGTGAAATCTACAGCCCAACCAACAAATACTAGTGCAGATGGGCAGAGGAGCGCAATGACCTTCTCTATCAGACCTGGCAACACCATGCTTAACCTTTCGCAGGACAGAACAGTGTCTTGTTCTGTACTGCAGCCTCCCTTTGTTTGGCAGATTCCTCACTTCTGGCCTTTGGTTGCTTCAGCTTTCTAGTTCTGTATTTCTTACTTAATATTTCATTCTCTTGAATCAGCAAAAGCATCCACAACTAAAGAAAAATAACTCTCCCCTTCACAATGCTATCTTTTTTCAGGGGGGTATTCTTATCCAACCACCTCAAGAGGCCATATATGCTGACAGGTATTACCCATGAGCTCAGCAGGATGCTGCCCTAGAAGGAAGAACCTGTTCTTATCTAGTGCTCTGCAAAATCTGAAAGGTTCATTTTTTTTGTGATAGTTGCATTGAATTAAACCCATAGTGGCATCCATAGGGCAGAGAGGCAGATACAGTTTGGGGGAATCCACTTCTATCTGAATGACCACCTGAACCTCAGCTTTTCTCCCAGTCTGCCCTAATAGCTTCTTACTCCTTTTGGTTTCTGCTCCATCTAAACAATTTCCAAGTCTTAAAACAGGTTAGGAATTTTGCTGCTGTGCTACAATACTTCATTGAACTAAGCTGTTAAACCTCAGAGGCAGGATGCCTGGAATTCAATATTAGTGTTTAAATAAAACTTTATTCTTATTTGTTTGATAGCATTTAGCTCTAATGCTCGTAATCAGCTATGCCATTACTGGGTTCATTTCCTCCTGAACTGCTGAAGTTTCAAAGTCAAGTCAGCAGGCAGATGTGTCTTGCCAAACATACTGCAGCACAAACCCCAGAGTTTGTACTACAGATAAAACCAGAACTACTTACAGAACATGGACTCAACTTGGGAGTAGCAGAACCAAGAGCTAGAGGACCTGAGACACAGAAAGCATCATAGATTTACAGCTTGAGTGAAGAAGGTGCAAGACTAAAACACCTCTTAAGGCTCTAAGATTTTCAAGTCTGTTTAGCAAGTGAGGGAGTAGTTTCCACCTGGTACATTATGGAACTGGGACTTCATACTAGCTGAGCTGGAAAAAACTAATTCATCTGATAAGAGAGTCAGTGTGAGGACTTGTGTTGGTTCACTCTGAACATTCTGCAGACAATGCAAAGGATATATGTAAGGGAAGAAAATTTAAAGCACTGTTATAGAGTACCTTAGTTACAGTGAACAGGTGACAATTGCAAAGCTGACTTTCTAATGGAGTATTATTTCCCAGTATCTGCCAAAAGCTGACTGGATGGCTTGAACAAAATATGAATATTAAATATTAATATTCACTTATAGTAATAAAAATTAAAGTCATTAAGGCAGCAGTCACTGTGCAAAACCATTTCAAGTGCTGTACTTAGTACTTCAAGTAGCAGGCATACAGAAAGAATGCATTTACAGGAAGGTGCTGATTTACACAGCAGCTTCTCATAAACACAGACGACAGCAGACAACAAACAGGTCTGCTCAGATGACCAGTATAAAAATCCCATTTGGAGAATATTTATCCATCCATACCTATGACACCATCTGCTTTGTCTGTGAACTTTATCATATTCATATGAGCAGTATCACATTTACTCGAGAGACAAAAAAGGAGCTTGTATGTCTAATAATTAGATGCTCAGAAATGTCTGTCCCTGCCTGGTAACCTGAAGAGACAGTAGAGGATTTTGCTAACCATCTTCTGAGAACAGACAATCAATCAATGCAAGCAGCGAGCACATGTATGACAAGAATAGTAACATCTGCTTCTCGGGAGCTGGAGGTGGAACTGGCCAAAAGCCGCTGGTTCAAGTCACACGCTCTTTGGGGTCCCAGAAAAAGTCTGAGGCACTATGAAAGGCTGTGTAAACAAGGCTTCAGTTAAACTCTTCCATTCTGGGTAAAACTAAGACTTGGAAAGTAACACCATCCATACTTTAGGCTATCAAATACCTACATTAGGTAGTTGTAACAGGGCTGCAAAAATGAGACCAAATGCATTTGCACATACATATGAGCAAAGACCTCTTATTGATCTCACACTTCCCAGAGAACAGCACACCGCTGTGTTGTACAAGTCACCAGGAACGATTCTCCCCCCTCCTGATACAAACATTTCTCTTGGCTTTATCTGGAGAAAAGTTGTCGCGATCCGCCCCCAAGATGTCCAGGGTCCTGGTGTTGCAAGAGATGTAAAAGATTGGAACAAGACAGCCTAAGATAACCCAGAAGTTCTCTTTTTCCGTAATTTCTCATTTGGAATCATCTTCTTATGAGGAAACTGAAATCACCATATTCTTCTCAGCATTCACTTTGCATTTATTTTTGCTTTGCATGTTTATCTCCGTATAATTTTGCATGTGTCTTTGTAAAAAAATTACCATGACAATCTGGTTTAAAATCAGGAACTGAATATAGATCATTTGACTCACTTCTTCCATTTATCCATTTAACTAATGCTTTAATTTTTATTCAAAAATGTTAAGTTTCACTTTGTTGTGCATATGCCACAAGGCCCGTCGCTGTCGTCTAAAGCTCCCATACCAAGAAAACATCTGCCAGGACCGTAGGGATTTTGCTATTATCCACCACTTCCTTGTTAATGTATGGTCAATACTATGACAAGAAACCTCTCAATAAATATGCAGTGGGAAGATCAATTGCTGGGAAGTTGGAACTACCAGCTGTCGATACAATTAGAGACAAAAGCGCGCTGGAGCTGGCCTTGGAGGATTTTACAGCCATTTGGGAATTGATTTCCTAGGGGGTTACTCCTTTGGAGCTTTTTATCCACAAAAAGAGCCTATTTGGTGAGAAGTACCATTTGTCAGCTCTTTACTACATTTACATGCATTTTTTCTGCCCTTCCCTGCCTATACTAAAATTCTCTTGAAATCCACTATTTTGCAAAGGTTATAAGTGTACTCACTGCAGATCTCTACTGATATTTGGATTATTTATTCAATTCTAATGGCCGAAACTATAAACTTCAAGATCCAAATTGAAATAAGACAACATTCTTACACAAAGAATCCCTCAATTCCCTGTTTTCATATCCAAGTTTTTGCAAGAGAAAATAAGTAGAGCAAAGAAGACAGAATGGAAATGAGTGGAGATCACAGAAGACGGGCAAAGAGAAACAGGTAACATGAGCACTTCCTCTCTCTCCACCTAGGAATAACTCTGCTAAGTGAAACAGGGCAGTTTTCCAGCTTTTCTGACTTCAGCATTGCAGGGCTTCCTCTTTCCTGAAGAATGAAAATGCAAAACTTTTGTTTCAGTCTTTTCCACAGCAGTTTGCTTTCAAGGTCTTCAGGCTATACTCATAAGCAGGGTAAATCCTCTTGCAGGAAAAGTTTGCTTTATCCTTCAGGTATCAGAGTTGGTCAAAACCCTTCTGACAAAACAGCTTTAGGAGAGCAAATGCCAATTTGAAAGAATCCAAACACTCCAGAGAAACACATTGATTGCGTCAAAATTCTGATGACATTTACTGGAATCCTGCCTAGTTTCAATGTCTGCTTATCTTCCCACCTCCTCAGCCAATATTTCCAGGCTTACAATGAAAATAAAATGTAAATACAAAGTTAAATTTGAAAAAAAAGAAGACAGAAGATCAAGTTTAAGGAGTTGATCGAAAGCCTGTGCAAATGAATTCTTTTGGTGTCTTACGAATGGCATTATTTCAGAACTGATCTGCAGGGGAATTTGCTACATTTATTTTGCTTTTTCAGACCCCTATTTTTTTCTCATATTTTGGAATTCTGACTAAAGGAAAATTCCTCCTTCATTTGTTGTTGAACCATCATTCCACTGCAGAACTGATCAACTTGTCAGCAGCTGCCATTAAAGCACTGGTACACTGTGCGTAAGGAATCTCCTGACATTTAATTCACCCATGCCTCAGTAGCTCTTCCACTTCTGTTTTAAACTGTATCTTCCCCTAATACACCATAGAGCTTCCTGTTTCACTCACTGTAATTACCATTCTCTAAAATACAGTACTATCTTATTTTTGTTAACATGACAGCCTTGTGATTCTACAGCACTGCTGTGATCCATGCCCTTATTATTCAGTCCATAATCTCAAACTCCGACTTACTACAACAAACAAGCAGCTTTAAATGTCAGTAATTTGTAAGGTGAACAAAGTATCAGATCCATCAAATACAACACTTTCAAAATGAATAGTGCGATTTAGGTGTTACTAAATGCCAGCAACCTTTTCCAGTGGAGAGATGAGGGGGAAGAGCAAGGAGGGACTGCAGTGAGCCTAAACAATCCCCTTCCAGAAAGGCTACAGCATTTCCAGCTTTGGGTTGGAATCTTTTCTCCTTATGATATTAAGCTGTACCAGTCATATGTTGGATTTTGTTGGTTTTTTTTTTTTTTTCAGATGACCTTTCACTAGGCTGCCCTGAAACATGCAGATCACCTGAATCTAACTCATCTGAGAAGCTGCATCTTCAATCTTAGAGCCCACTCCTAGAATACAAACATGATATAATAACCCTTCCCAAAAGTAGCAGTCTAGAACAACACTCCAAACCTCTCCCCAACAAATCTCCAGAAGTTGGATGGTATTATTCTCTCTTCCCTTTTTTTGCCTCAATCTGTCTTGTTTCCTTTCCTTAGTATCTTACCTATACTTAAAAATTGTACCAGAGCAAGCTAAAAATCTTAAATTGATTGAATTCTTCCAAGCACCTCAGAAGGTAGTGCTTTACTTGACAGCGTAGAAGGCACAAAGCAGAAATTTACAGAGGATTTACATTCAAGTAGGAACACACAATTCCTGTAGTTGTTGATATACAAATGGCCAAATCATTTAACAAAATCACAGAACTAGCTAACCAATAATTATACTGTTATTTGCCTGGTTTATCAATAGTATTACACTTCTGTGCCCCTATACAGGTAATGTTTTACACACAATTAAGAACACCGATTTTAGAGGCATTGATGGAACAATGCAAAGAATTAAGTCCACTGAAATCAGAGGATATCTACAGAAAATATAGGAGTAGCACAAACCAAAATAGCCCAGCAGTTCTTAGTCAAAAATGTGTCTTCATACAGACAAATTAAAGACATGATTAGCAGTACTATTGCATTTTCTTGCTTACCACAGACTATACAGATGAGAGCTACCATGAGGAAAGAAGACAAAAATATGGAGAATTGTAGTGAATTTCTGAAAGCATGAGGTAATTGATGAAATTTGGGCAGTGTGGGAATTAATCTACCCAGTACACAAGTAGGTAGATTATAAAAGAAAAAGTTCATAATGCTGAGAAGTCTGTACAGTGCAAAAAAAAAAAAAAAAAAAAAAAAGCTTTTGGAAAACCAGATCTCCCTTCAGAATAAAATAATTTTAAATCAATCTCAATTAGGTTAAATTACACTTGATGTAATTCCTTTTTCCTAAAACTCTAGATATTAACTTCTGTATTTTACTAAATTATGCACAGATACTGTGCTTTGCATATGAATCACTTTATATGATGAGCTGTCTGCATTAATTTAAATCTGATTTAACCAGGTTAATACTAATAGTCTGTTTTGACAATTAAAAAAAGGTTTCTCAAAGACAGAAAATATATATGGAAAATATTACACATTAAAGTGTGTTATCTTATCATGGCATCTAAAAAAATTAATAGAATATGGATTAGTATTCAGACTCTCAATAAGGCATAGAAGAACATTAATGAAATATTTATTCTCCAGAATATAAAGTCACATTATAGCTCATAAGGACCAGTTTTGGTTTGCCTGAACTGTTGGTTGACAGCTTTTAACTGTCACGACACCAAGATACCATTAAATAGGAAAAAGGAATAAGGCTATCCTTTCTTACTAAAGTAGATCACAAGAACTAGAGGCATAATTCTGAATAAAATACAAATACAGCTTCCTCAGAACATTCTTCTGTCCAATGGAAATTTTATAGCTGACAAATTCATACAATCTTGATGACTGTGGATGAACTAACCAACTTGCACCAGCAAGCTTTGATCATATTATGAAAGAAAGTCTCTCTCTTGGAAAGACAAGTGACAAATATTGGAGAAAAACAAAACAAAACTATTTCTATGAGACTGCCTATCAAAGTTTGCAGGCGTAGGAAAGCTGTACTTTCCCAGAAATTTAGCATCTGACAGTATTTTATAAAGTACCAATGTTAGTTTTTAACTTAATATGCCAAGATGCAATGGCTGCTAAGCAGAAAAGAATTGATTTGGCCTTTACTTGTTGCTCAAATGTTGCAGGGTAGAAATCAAAACTGATATTCGTGCTGCTTCCAATTTGCATAAGCAGTTCACATTTTCAAGCTTAAAATGCCCAGTTTGGCATTGAGAATGTTTTGACAGGGATGATTTGAAACACGCTTTCTTAGCGGCTAATCAATGAACTGAGTAGCATTTCTGGCAGTATTCTGAAATAGGATGTGGACCAGTGGTGTCCTCATCCAGAAGCTTCTTAAAAGAACTTACAGGATAAAGACAGGTTGTGGAAAAACAAAGTCATCTACATACACATGTAACACCAGTTAGCATCAGCAGCAACTCATTATCATTAAAGGATTGTTATTCTATATATTCACTATATTTATATAAGCTTCAACTTCAATTAACACAATTAGATTTTAGAAGGGGCTATTAATATCACAGCACAGGTATTTGCAATGGCACATCAGGATCAATGAACCCCAAGCCCCCATTTTTTGAATTAGTCTAAGAGATGTGGGTATACAATCTGGTGCCTGGTAATATCTTCTCTTCCCCTCTATTAAGTAAAGATCAAGCTTTACAGAAATCTGACTTTGATCTCCCCTGTAGCAAGGGACTGAAGTCTCCATGATCTCACCTTTCTGGTTCACTTGAATACTTTGAGAAAATAAAATGATGAAAGAGAAAAAAAAAGTTCATTTATCTAACTGCCACTGGAATGAGTTTGGACCACAGGAATAATCTACAATGATGTGAAACTATTTAACATAATGGATGAAATAAAAATGACAAATATTAATTCCTTGAGAAGATTTATAATGTTAGCCTTTTGCCTTTTGTTAGGAAAGCAAAATGCAGAATGCTGAGTAAACTTTGTCATAAGCCTTTAACGGATTTCCTAAGAGTACCAACAGAAAGCATCAATATTACCCAAATATAAAAGGGAAGAAAACCCCCCCAAACCACAAAACCTGAAATTCCACTAGGGTTTATGTCTAAGCATGCACATGGTGGAACGATAAGAAAACACTGGTTTTTATGCTTTCAGAAAACCCCAACACTTATTGAATAGTGTCATTTTCTACATTGACTGTAACTATAGCAACTAAGATTAAATGTAGAAAAATCATCTGTACCCACAGCAATAATGAAACATCTGTGCATCAAGTCTTCAAATTACAGAGTTGTCAATTCTGAATATGACTGGATCATTAAAAGACTTTTACCACAACGAATACCATCAGAACCTAGATTTTTTTCAAATGGCATCTAAAATCCTGCATGGTGCTTTGAGACCCAACAGCACTCGCCCTAGCAGAAGTAATGATAATCTTCTGGCAGCATTAGTGAAGGCACCTCAAAAGATATGAAACAGAATTTTGTATAAGTCTTTCTAATGGCAAAATTACTGTGGTTAAGCTGAACAGTAAACACAGAGGAGAAGCGGTCTTGGAAAAGAATCTCTGCAGAAGGCAGACAAAACAGAAATACACCTTTGCTACAGTAAGGTTGGAAGCACGGAACAGGAGTACTTACCTGTCATACTCTGAAAACTTAACAGCAGAGCAAATTGCCAATGGTCAGAAGGAAGAATGGTGAACCAGAGACCACCAGAGAAATTAAATACATGAAAATTTATAATCCTATTTAAAGGGACTGGACAGAATTATTTCTATTTAAATAAAATGGTACAATCTTCCTATCTTCCTAGATATTTTATTTCCCCTGTATAATTATTTGGGGATATTGAGTGGGGTGTGGGGGTTTTTGTCAACATTTTCTACACTTCCTGTGCAGATCTTTGTTGTTGCCAGCCTAACCAGAAACAGTCTCCAACACTTGTTTCAAGTACCCGTTGGAGTGGGAAATGCTACAACATAAGCTTAGCCTATAAAACTTTAACTCAGGCCAAAGAACAGTTCATGGTCAGTAGCATATCCTGATTAATACACTGGCATGCAACTGAAATTTCTGCCTCCCACACTCCCGTGACATACTCTATATGAAAATTGCCATTTGCCACAGCTTTTCCAAACCTTTCTACAACAGAACGTACTCACATACTCACTTGTTGTGTCACACAAGTCTGCTGTACACTATTGGTGTCATTTTTGCCTATATATACACATATATAGTGCTGTAAGAATATGTTAATTGCATTCACAACAATACATCTCACACCTGGAGAAAAAAAAAAACCAACACAAGCGCAAGACTTGCAGCCAGCTTTCTGCAGTAAAAACCCTGAAGTCTAGGCTTTGCTGGAAAGTCTGTCTCATGAGCAGACATGGTACGCTGACCTCTGTTTTTAACAATTGCCTGGCAGAGGCACCAAAATAGTTCACCTACATGGAGAATACAAGAAAGCTAATTAAAAGCTATTTGATTGAGAAAATTGCTGGAAATGAAGTGCTGAAAGCCTACAATGCCAAAACTTCCTAACGGTAGAAGATTTCTGCAGTATAAATCTGAACTGGATTTTTTTTTCCTCTCCATGTGCTTCAGTTTTTCCTGATCTCAAATATACAACTGTCACTAGTCCTAAATTTGAAGTCTTCTGTGGAGGGGAGTGTGTGTGTGCATTTTGCCATATGATCACATGTGTTCTGAAAAGAAGGCTGTGTTTCTCCTCAGCATTGGTGTTATGCAGTCAGTATGTATTGCACCAATTTTCATTTAGCGTCTCTTACAAGAGAAGATGGTGAAATCCAAGCATTCAACAAACAGAAAGCTAAACAGTGACTGGAATATGCCATAGAATTATTTCAAATTATTTGTGGGTTTATTACACTATAGAATTCTCTCAACATAGCAAATATCAGCTAAGACACAGAGCAGAGAGATCTCTGATGATTCAATATGTCATATGATGTCACTTTCTTTTTCCAGACTGAAATCAAAATAAGTCTTTTATCCCAGAAAAACTCTAGCTTCCAGAACTTACAATTATATTTCCAAGAAAGAACATCCTAGACTTCCTTTGCATTTCAAAGGAGAAATACTATTTGTTAATATGTACCATAAATATTCAGTGATTAGAGGGCAGCACTCTTCTGCAGTTGCTTCTAGCAGAACTGTTCTTTGTCATTCAAGTGTCCTGTAACTGCCAATCAAAACCTTTAAGATGGCAATCTTCTGCCCAACTGAAGACCCTTGTGCCAGAACTGGTTTTCCTAAGCTCCCTTCAGAAACAGGCACATCAGCTTCTCCTGAGGTAGGCATCCAAATATCAGAGGAATTGCACCCTCAGACTTCTTTGTCTCTACACTATCAAGGGAGCAGCTAGTAGAGACATTTGACATGAGATACTGATCCTATTCCTGCTCTGCCATTAACTCACTGACTTGGAGCAAATTAAATTTGTCTCCTTCAGTTTGCTATCTTTTTCATCAACAGATCCATCTCTGCATATTACAGAGGAACACTGGAAGACTCGACCACAATCTTTATAAAGCACTCTGACCTATAAATCAACCTTTGTACTATTATACCGAAGAAATTATTTTTTTCTCCCCACAAACACTGTGTATAGTGCTCTGAAAAATACTATGATTCCTTTTCAAAGTGTTAGGAATCAGAAACCATCACTGTTCTGCTTCAGCCTGCTTGCCTTTTTCCTGGGAACGAGTGCATTCCTATCCACACGTCACCCTTCAAAAAGCCTCCAGTCTTCTGCAGCTGAGAGTCAATAACGAAGTGTGAGAGAAATCAAAGCTATCCATATGTTCACAAGCTTTCAAAAAATCAATGGGTAACTCATGTTTTTAAAAGTATTATCGATACAATTAGAATCTCTTTTCAGAGGTTCTGAAGAAAGGGTTTTGGTTTGCTTCCTTTCCTATCACCTGGCAATGTGACCTGCGTATTCCCCGGGTGAGTGACATGAAAAACACTTTTTCCTGTGAAATAAAATGCCTGATGTTGGCTCTCCAGAATTCACTCGTTTGAAACTGTCTTTGCTTCCATGTTAGTGAAATAGATACAGTACTGTTTTACTTTAAATTTAAAAGACTGCATCTGCAGCATTGGGTGTTATCAATATGTTAAGCATCACTGTTACCAGATAAGAAAAATAGTGGCAAATTTTGCCTAAAAAATGATCAGGGTTATTCACAGTGAAGGAACAACAGGAGTTAGGAGTATGACCTTAACGTTTGGATTTTTTTCCCCAACACGTTACAGTTGCTAAAATAAAGGTCAGGCTGAAAATGTGTATCTATTTTTTAAATGGCTAAAACATTATTTTATTCTAGTGAGTAAAACTAGACTGTAACATACAAGTGCCTCCTTTACATTAACTAGCAAATGCATGAGAAGGCATCAGCAGTCCCTTATTTTGAAACAATTTACTTTACTATGAAAATTACTGCTTTTTTAAAAAAACCCCATGTAATAAAAACATAAAAAGAGGCACTGGTCTAGCATTACACAGAAAATAAATCATATGTAAGTAAATCAAAGGAACAGTATCTCTTATAAATCTCCACTATCAAGGCTATGTCTTCTTTAGTCTGTCTAAAACATTGACATTTTCTCCAAGTTGGAATGGGATTCGAGGAGAGCAGATCCATGCCAGTCATCCACCTGACGTACTATTATTGAGGAGTGATGCATGGTCTTCTCACTTAGAGTTATCTACCAAGTCCCAGATTTAGGACTTTGTCCTATGTAAAAAGGACATTTCTTGTCACAACTCACATCAGTTGGAAAACTACATTTAGTTGCGCTTTCCCCTCAAATTACTTAAAAATCAGCAGGATTTTTGCATTTAAGGATTAGTCAGCATGTTTTAAACAAAGTTAATATAGTAAGAAACAAAAACTGGAGCCAGAAAAGATGAAACATAGCTTGGCTTAACATAATGCATGCTCATCTCTTAAAAGCTGGCAAAGGACAACATAGCACTTACAACTAGCACAATCCAACCAAAGTATTCTCATGTCAAAAATCAGGCAGGAATAATAACTAAGTGAGCAGTTCTCCATTTAAAAATGATAATAATTATATTCCATGACCTTGTCCTACGCAGAAACAGTTTAGTCTCATAGCTAATGGCTTCAATTACAGCTTTGGTTACTGTTCAATTTCCTGCCACAACTTTCTGAGCTTAAGTCAGACATATTGGAGGACAAGAGGCCAGGCATAGCCGAGGTCCGCAAGTGGAAGCCAACACAGAGCCTTCACTTGCTTTCTAAACAGCATATAAGCTGTGAGCGAGGAAAAATGGACCATATCCTTTCAGATGTTCTGCTGGCAGGCATAGATAAGGTAGAAGTTTGCACTGAACTGGCTCTTCATGCTTTGCATCAGCTTTTAACAAGCTTGAGTAGGAATTTAGGAGATAACATGTTATCTTGAGCAGAAAGATTCACCAGCACCACTCCAAAACCTCCAAGCTGTAAATAACCAAGAAAAACTGAGATTCCTTCTGTGTCAATTAATGCAAAATATAGCAAAGATTATATTCAAAATGAGTGAAAAACCAGCATAGAATACTAGAGAATGACAGCACAGATCCAGAAAGCAACCCATTTCTAACTGCATCCAAGGCTTATTAAGATCCTAAAAACCAACATAAAAAACAAACAAAGAAACCACCAGAAAGCAGATACCCTTGTGCACAGAACATAAGCTTGCATGCCAGCCCTGTCTGCTAACGGCATGACCACTAACCTTGGCCATGATTTAAGTGACCAAGACAACTAGTAAATAACACAGATGTCTCTCATTTGAGTAGAGAGGATGTAAAATGGTGCAGACAAAGCCTGTAACAGCCACACATTCCACAACCGCAGGACACAGGTGGGCCCCTGCGCACACTGAGCATGCTGCTGCTCTGAGTCAGTAACAGGCACTGCAATGTGGCACCAGCAGCTTGCGAGAGAATTTCAGTCTCCCTTGTGCCAGATGCTTGCCTAACGACTTACTGTAAGTTTCCTTCTTATTGATGGGCAGGGAAGCTACATTCATTAAAGTTACCATTCCAGAGTAACTTCAGAAAAAGCTGTCTCCAAAAAATCTGCTAAAAAACTTTCCTTGCCAATGTACACCTTAGGTTGTTTTGGACTGAGTATTCTCAATTTTAAAATATTATGGGTATAAACTGTTTTGCTAGACCATTACTGCTCAGCTCTTTTTTAATATAAGCAGTATTTTATATCTGTATGCCTATACAGTATACTATACATGAATAGCATTATATTCATTGTATACATTGGCATAGTATAATATATATCATTATATATACACTGTGCAGTCTCTACATGCAGAGAACACATTTCTCCCACAGCAATTCTTACAAGCATCTTCTGTTTGCTTTTAAATTAAGAGATAGAAGATTAGGTGGCTGGCTGCAAAAATGCCCTCTACTATTCCCCTTATTTCCTTTGGGTCACCTCACCATCTGCTTTTGGAACAAATGCAGTGCTGGCTGGTGCCCTCCCGAACACCAGCTCGCTGCCTGACCTTACTTTGGTGTTAAGCTAGAATAGCAAGTGGCTATGCATGCTGTATTTTTTGCCAACAGTCAAACAAGACTCACGCCAGCTTGAATATGAATTATTTTCTACAGATTTCCATGGAACTGCTTTCATCATCCAACTTTGATGTCATTCTTTTTAAAAATTAATGCATTAATGGTCTGAGCAAAAGACCCTGACAGGGAGTAAAACTAGTTCTCTTGTGCTTGCTGATTTCTTTCTAAATATTTTCCATTACCTTGTGATTTTGATAAGTACAAACCATAATACTAGATAGAATTACTTTATACCATTGCTCTTCTACTTATAGGATTCTAATTATTAAGAATTAAACCATGGAATAGTGTAGTTACACAATGGCCAAGAGAAAAAGAATAGTTTCCTCTTTCATACCCAATAGGACACAGTCACTGTGGAAAACAGGATTCCATATACCAGGGCCAGACACTCCATGAAAATCCCAGATTATTTAGCAACGCTATTATACAGACCATACAGTTCTTCCAGCCAAAAATGTCCAAATCTCCATTAATCAAGCAGCTAAAATTTGCACAAACTTCAGTATGAGGCTTATGTGCCCTGAATGCCAAAGCAGAGCAGATAGTCTGCTGCTAGGGCATTAACCATTTAACGACACAAGCCACCCAGAAAACAACAAGGAGTTTAGGAGTATGTGTCACTGAGGACTGATCCAACCCAACATTCTCAAGAGTGCCATCCTACCATCCTGTTGACTGTAAAATGCTGCTTTGATTTCTCTGTTAACAGCTGTCAATATTTCAATATTTTGTCATTTACACTTTCTTCCAGCAAAGAGAAAAACAGAACTATAAGATGTTTTCTAAAGGAAACTGACAATTTTGAAGACTTGATACTGTTGAAATTTGGAAAGTATTTTCTGTTTACCTGTCCAAATGTCATAGCTCTGAAATATAGGTCTCTTCATTCTCTCAGGAACAATAGTCTATGTTACACAACAATCCTACTAGTCCCAAAATAACTTAATACAATAGGATTAGGAGCCTCTGTTCACCTGAAATACTGTTCTGGAGAAATATAATGACAAAATTATAAAACCCATTAAGGGTTTTATAAGGGCAGGGATAGCAGTGCAGGGTTAAAAATTGGCAGATACCTCTCTCAAGCATCTTTGGAAATATGAAATCCTCTGTTGATTTGTCCAATAAGACAGAAAATTAAGTAAACAACTGATCATAACAATAACAAGTGAATGACTTGCAGCCTTTTCCAAATGTCTTCTGTGCTATAACTGAATACTTACTTACAAGTGTTATAGTTTGGTATCATATGGCCCCAAAAAGCAACAAGACAAGACACTTAGCATCTCAGAGATCAGCTATACGTTTTGCTCTCTTTACTCTGATCAAGAGCATCCAAGGCTGTGCAGTGAGGACTCGCCTGCACTCTGTAGATCAGTACCAGCCAGTCTTTATTTCGGCAGGGTACTAGCACCTACTAACAGAAAGTTGTTTCCACAGTGAAATGCAACACGCTACAAAACAGGTATTTTTGTTGGATTGATTTCTGAGCCATCATTCATAGCACCAGGAGAGTTCCAAAAGCCAGACATTTTGGAATCCCAATCCTAACTCACAAAAGTTAAAAGAACAGGATATGAATTCTGGTTAGCCAGAGTAACCACAGCTGTTAACTCCAGAACAGTGCTCCAAACCTCGTGGTTATTAGCACAGCAGATGGTTGTGATTTTTGACACCTGTCCCACTAGTTGTGGTTTTGCTACAGCTTGCAGAAATTCATATACAGAAACCACTTGTCAAGAATTAATTGACAAAAGCCAAGTTGGGTGAAATTATATCTGCTAAGAATAAATTTATTGCTAATAATAGCTAGGTTTGAGTAAGGAAATGTTTCTTTCTGGTATAGACAATCACTTTTCCACAGATATAATAAAAGGCAAAACTGAGAAATAGAGTCCAAGCCAGCAAGTTTATAAAGCAATAGGTGGCTTATAGCACATAACTGTGCCCAAACGAGCTATCTGAAGTTATTCACAGGTAATGGCCACTGATAGTATTCTCAGGTGAGTGTTTTCATCATAGTTTTGCTTCTCCCTTTACACAGAAAACATGTGATTTGATTCAACTGTGTTTCTACATACAGCACTAAGGATTTTTTTTTTTAATGGAGCACTCTCCAAACCATCCAGATGTACTTCTAGGGTAACATTAATTTTATATTGAGCTTCATTTTAAGAGAAGTTAGTTGTAGCACACAAACATTCCAAATTACATTTGTTGTATTTGTTCTTTTCTGATATTCCTTTTACAGTATGATTACACTGATTACTTCAGGATTAAGTACTCTTAAACATTAAAGGCTGAACTAATATAAAAGAAACTTGTAACTAGGTAGATTCAAGAGCCAAATCTCAAAAAGATGGCAAAAAGGCAGTCTAATGGAAAAAGTTTAAAAAAAAAAAAAAGAAGGAGGCTTCTTCACTGAGGAATGAACATATTTATAAGCATTAGCTATAAAGATACACACTTTGAAATACCGTGCAAAGTATGAGCAATCTCACACAAAAAGGATCCGTAGAGAAGACATGATTAAGCCTACTACAGACACACAATAAGTGCCATCTGGCTAACCTGTAACACGTGAAGCCCTAGCCAGAAAGTTCATTTCCTTCTTCTAAGTATCTTTAATTGAACAGATGGACCACAGACAGAAGTTACTAACTTCTTGCACCAGCTAACTGATCTCCTAGTAGCTGTGAGGGTAGCTGGAGCTACACACCTCACTTATATGCAGACTTCCCACTTCTGTGCTTGCCTGGTGACTTTTTAAAGCAAGAAAACGTGTCCTCAGCATGCTTAGCTGTGCCTGAAAGCACACTGGGACATTTCCTAAATGTGCAGATCATTTAATATTTTAAAGCACAATAAGATTATGGTAATATTCCTATTTGTCATAATGTATTCTCCTACATACTGTTACCCTGATCAGTATTGTACTACACGACTAACTAATATATTAGAGATAGCTTTTTGTTGTTTGACAGAGAGTTGTCTTTGTTTTTAATAAAACAAACTCCCTCATTACATTTTCAGTCTGGCTGGAATGGAATGTGTAATTTGTCTCTGAGACTGCATCCTGAAAAATGGAGGGGGAATAACTTCTCCACCCCTCTGATAGGAATATGTCATGTGAGTATAAACCACACTCAAACAAACTGACTCTGCCCCACCACTGCTTATTGGAAAAGGACAGCTTTATCAATTAATGTAATCTAAATCCTGTACTTGAAGGAGCAACTGTTTAAGAAAGACAAAACTTCCCCAGTTCTTAAGGATATTTGTATACAGATATTGTGTTTAACACATCTGCAGAAATGCAATATATACTGTGATATATAATCCACTACAAAGCCTTCTGCACAATTACAAGGTAACAAATTCTCTTGGTTATATCAAGTGCCATTGGGAGGTAGGAGCAGTAAAACTTCTTGGCTTCACAAACAGATACAGCTCTTACCTCGTTCTTTCATGGAGAATAATGAGGTGCTGGGCTGGGAACTCATCACTATGATGAGACCTTAACAATAAGTAAACTGACAATTATTTAAGTACAGGGATTGTGAAGGAGAGAAAGGGAGCTATGCTGATCTCTATCAACTGCTAACACCATTCCCCAAACAGTCTGCTTTCCTCTCACAGAAAACCATTGCTATTTACTTCAAGCTTCTTAAAGGGAAGCTTCACTACAGACATACTAATGGAATTTGTGCAGACTTGTACAGTACAAAAATGCAGAACCATGCTTAAGAAATATATTTTTATAAAATACATAAATACATACATATAACATATATTTAGTAGAACAATAGTTTAAGCCAGAGCTTCTCCTCCATCTTAAAGTCAGGCACCTGCCTTATTAAGCTGCCAGTATATTATACTATATATTGCTATCCCATAACTCCCATCACCTCAAACCAATTTCATGCCCACTCTATTATTGTGACTATAAAGAACCATTTTAAGAGAATGAGATAAAATGATCTCACTTATCACTGTTCTTACTGGTTGAGGAGAACTTTGAAGCTTTTTTATTGTAATACCCAGAACATACTCTGCTGTAATTTCTGGGCTGTTCATTTTAGTCCCCTGGTGGCATTTACTGAAATGCCATCAATTTAAATTAGTTTTCATAAACTCTGCGTTCTGGGAATTTGAAACACCATCCTCTCCCCAGTATTCTTTTCCTAATAAATGGCAAATTAACTAACTAACATCTGTTAAACAAATAAAAAAGTAAAATAAATGTAATGTCTGTATTCTGTTTGTTCTGAGGTGGATGATACCATTACAAAAACATAAATAGTGTCTGCCCCATTAGGTTTAGCAAATGTTCATGGTCCTGGTACAAAGTAATGTATGTGTATAAAGCATCCATACAGTCACAATGTTGTAAAACCAGGCAGACTAGTTTACAAATGGGATCTATCAACCAACATCATTCTGGGGAAAAACAGCCTCTTCAATCCTCTCAGAAAACCTCAAAACCTAACCCACTGCTCCCCCATTTTTCAATTTGAGCAAGACAAACAAACCAAAAGCCATGGATACCTATTCCCATCAAGAAAACGAAGATCAACGGTAATTGCTGTAAAAATTTTGGCCTGCTGAACTTATGTCTTACAATATTGCTTTGTTTTCTATTTTACTATTGCCCCTTGGATTTAAGCAGCAGAGAAATTTGGTTCATTCTAGCTTCTTAGTTCTTACATGTTTCATATCACAATGAATTGCATTTTTATGTGCCCACATCAGTGAAACAAAACCCAACTAGTTTGATTATAAGAACAAGAGACTGCAAAACACTGGAAAGGGCACAGAAGGCCATGCAGCATTCGCTTCTAACAAGAAGAATGACGGTAATGTCCCTATGCCACCCTCCTCAGAAATTTCTTTCTACCAAGGACATTAATCAATGTGTGTCACTGACACGGCAGTAGTTGTCAACCCTCTTGGTTGTTATATTGCTGTAGAAAGCATCTAGTGCAGCTTCAGCCAGAACTGACACCCTGAGCTGAACTCCTGAGGACACTGCATCAGCTGTCAGGGGAGAGATGATTGAGATCTACTTGGTTTGCTGCAACACCTTCCCTTTTAGGCTGGGTAAGCTGCTTCTAGCGATCCAATACAAACACAGGAAATCTTTTGATTATGTTTTTTCTCTTCCAATGAAAGACATTTTCAGTAGGTTTTTTTAATGATTCAATGACTCAGAAAAAAAATGAATATTGCTCATAAATTATTTGTTGCAATTATTTCTTACAGCATTAAAAAAAAAGAAAAAACCAGCTTTTGTTTACTGAAACCTCATCTCTACAAGTGCTTGTATGGCCCCATTTCTTCCACTGGGTCATAAGAAGAAAATTGACGTTGCTATTATCTTCCTCTTTAGGAAACTGAAGGAAAGACAGATAGCAAGCAACTTGCCACAATTACATCAGAAAATCATGGCACTGTCTGCCATAAAAATTGAATTTAACAAATTCCAAAACAGTGTCTTCAACAGCAAGTCAGCCTCCCTCACCTTCTGTTTTTATTTCCTAGCTCAATAACCCCAAATTAAACAGGAATTATCTCAAACTATATGTGCTTAAACTTTGATTTACACGTGGGCAGGGCAGGCTGAAACCACTGTAGGTGAAGACAGTGTGTATCTACAGAATATAATTGGGATTTTTTAAAGACCACCGAACAGACTATTTTTATTAATTCAAACCTACTTTACATAGAAGACAGTGATGAAATAGCAGTAGGAAGCTTTAGAAATGTCTAATACCTAAAGAAAGCATTCTTTAATTAAAGTAGTACATTAAAGAATGAGAAGAAATGAACTTCAACTACAACTAAAACTCACCAGCACAGCCTCTCCTCCTCTCTTCAGTTTTAGGATAAGTTTATTTTTTATGTATTATTTGTTTGCTGTTGCCGTTGTCACTGTTCTCAGATGGACCATTTCTGAGCTTGTAAAATGATTTTTCTTACTGTTTTCATTGAGCTAACAAATGGCATTTTATATGTGCATGTGGAAACGTTTCAGTACCACAGTTAACAGAACCATCATCTCCCTCTTGCAGAGTACCTCAAACATTTTGAGACTTTCAAAGTAACTCTACAGACATCATGGGATTACTTGCATATTGCCCACAGGGGCACTGCTTAATCAGGATGCGTGCACTGACACACACTGCTGCTAAATGCAATACTTCAGCCTCTAGATTATCCTGCTCTGAGGGTTCAGGTAAGAAACACACTCATTTCTCACAGAAAGGTGACTTTTTCCAAGCAACCCCTGCTGGTGACATTGATGAGATCTAGAGGTTGCCCTCTGAAGCAGGAATTGGCTCAACTGACGGGCATTAAATGGACTACTTGACTGCAACAAAGAAATTCAGGTTCAAGTGAAAAAAAACTAAGAGTTTTCTGATGTGTGGAAAACAATTGGTTTTTAAACGTAGATTCATTATTATTATTTCCTTTCAAACCAAAACACACAGTGCTTTTTATACTGCATTCCCATGTTCATAACTCTTACAAGTCTGTGTTCCTGGATGCAAACACAGTCCCCACCTCAAGAAATTACCCAAGCCAAACTGCCGAGTTATCACCCAAATGCCTTGAGAACAACTTAGTCCCACAACAGGGTGGGGTCTTCCCCTCCCCAAATTTCTAGGGGAAAAATCTAATGGAATTCCAGTCCTTACACCCTCTCATAATGCACCAAGACAGTTAACCAAGAAAGCTTCAAAAATAAAGAACATCAGCAGCATACACTTTTTTTTTTTTTTTTAAATCAAATACAGGGCATACATTGCAATACAGGCCTCTCAACAAGAAGCGAGCTGTAAGCTACGGAGGGAAAGAAGAGGAGGTTATAGCAACTAATATTTTACGAAGACAGCCCCTAATAAGCTTGTCATCCATAATCAACTGTATTAAAGTTTTCCTAGGAAGTTAAGTTTTTTCAGTACTCCACAGCACTCTGTCTCTCCTTGCAATGTTCACCTGTTGGCACCCAGAAAACACAGCACCTTCTACCAATTTAGAGGCTCATCAACCACACAGCACAGCAGGTAGACAACTGAATCCTGCTTTTTTTCCTCACCCCGCCTGACAGGGGAATGAGTTACAAGTAACCGGAGTACTGCTTTGCTCTGATGTGCAATAAACTCCAAATGGTAACGGTCCCATTCCAAGCATTACTCAAAAGGATGTTATAAGCACAAGAACTCACAGGTTGTGCAGGGAAGAGACAAATGAAAGTCCTTTACATTAATCGCTGCTTAACACAAAGTTATTCCCTGGGAGCAGGTTTGGAAGAATACATCTGATTGAGCACCAGGTAGGTTCAAATTAAGAAAAGTTAGAGAAACTCCATTAAAGTAAGTATTACTACACTGATGTAAAGCAAGTCTTAGCTCGATTAAACAACACAAAGCTTTAGGAAAAGAGAGAAGTCTGGTAAGATTTTATATATCTTTGCAGCATGAAAAAGGTGGATGATGAGAGCCACTAGGTCTGGAAGAGTTTAAGAGTTTAAGCTCTGACTTTAATATTACTGTGCATATTCCAGCCCTAAGATTGTGCATGTTATTCTTTGACAGAATTCTTAACAGAAAAAAAACCACAATGAAGTATTTACTGTGTTTATGAAAATTTATGTAGACTGTTCATTTATAAACGTCCACTTTTTGTTAACACAAAACACCCAAAGGTGTTTGCTGGTTTACTTTTCAGTAAGGATACTATTTCCATTGTCAGCTCATAGTTGTGTTAAACCATAAAACATCTGGCAGGAATAAAGCAAGAGGATAAGTCTGAAATTCAAGAGGTTTAAGTAGAGGAAAATACACAGGCACAGGAGGATTTTCCCTACACTCTCCTCTGGTGCTTTTCTTATTACATGGTTATTGTTTCCCTCCCCACCTCAGCCTATTCAATTCATATTGCCCAGGTGCTTGTTCCATTTTCACTGCTTCAACAGTCTTGGGCTATGGCCTGAATTCCACCCAGTGCAGAGACCTGCTCTGATTTAATACTGGCACCCAAGTGGCACTTGGCCCTCAGGGGGTGGCAGATCAATGCCACAGGAATTACTGGGTATTTTTTTTTTCCCCCAGGGCAACAGCAGAAAGTGCAGTTCCAAGTCAGGTAGCCTGAATTAGTGCTCGAATCTTGTCCTTACCAACTATGCTACAGAATGACTGCATATTCTAGAAAGATACAAAATTGCTATTCCTAAAGCTACTTTTCCCCACAGTTTGCAAGGTTAAATTCATTTTGGAAACAGTTTTTAATACTTACAAAAAGGCGCTATGTGAATTTTTCTTTTTTTAATAATCGTTGTCCAGCTGCCGCTCTTGTAATACTTGTGTACATTTATTACACAGCATCTACCATCAGCAACGCTTGGTTAACAACATCTTCACCCAAGTACATGACAGAAAGCTTGTTAACACTATCTAAATGTAACGTATTATTAAAATGTTTTCTAGATAGAAACAAGAATTTTCCCCTGCTCTCTAAGCAGGACAGATGTGGATCTCTTCGGCAAGCGGAAATCCTTACACCCACAGTTCATCTAAAACATAAGAAGTTATGGCTGTGCATGCAAAGCTTAGGAACTACATGCATGAATCTGTCTAAGATGAATATAAAAAGATTAATTTTGATTTCCACAGTATACTTATTTTGGCTCTCTGCTTTATGTGGATTTGGCAGATGTGAAGTCTGTGTCACCACTACACAATTTTTTATAAAACTTCAGTAGAAGATTTGTAGCATGTAAAAAAAAGTGTCGCCCCCAGCCTCCCCCAAAACACCCTGTGTAGGTAAACCCAAACCTGCTGACATATTCCGCATATATGAAATGGCAAGTACAGGTTTCTGAAATGGAAGTTAAAGCCCTCCTTAAAAAATAAAACAAACAAAAAACCCTTTCATATTTATATTACTAGGAAAGGATTTTTTTTTTTGTCTCACAAATGACTATAAGCAGAAAAGTGATGATCATCTGTGAATACATTGTTACTTAGCTGGTGTCTTCTCAGAAATGCATTACTTGGCTCAGCTGTCCTCTTTATGTTCATAACTGGTTTAACTTGCAATTAGGTAAAACAAGATCCTTCTGTGAGCCCATTGCCTAAGCTGCTCAAGTAGTTCATTTTATGGAAGTTAACTTCTTACTGAAAAATCAAGAAAAGATAGATTTTCACAACTACCTTCCTATATTCATATAGATGTCTGAAAGGCAGCAAGTCTTGCTGATGGACTACCATGCACTGGTATCTCAGACTCCTCTCGTATTTGAGATTAGCTCTTGATCATAGGGTTTTGGTGCTGCAATTCAACTGCGTCCTAGTTCTCTTTCCTTCTTCTTTTGAAATGGGTTATTAGGCCTGTCTCTTAGACAATAAGATAAATAATAGCTGTTGAGTTTATTGTATTTGAAGGTCATTTTTCACTCCACCTTCGGCAACGTCTACTCACAAGCTGACCAACATCTGTTGTGTAGAAACCATAAATTCTTCATGGGAAAATAATTGAATCACTAGACAGAGGAACACCAATATGAAATACATTGCCATCAATTCCCTTCTCTGCTTCCAAAGTTCACAATCTGCTGGGAGAGGTTTGTTAGAATGATGTATGTATTTAATTTAATCCAAATGGGAAATACAATAGGTTCCAAAATGTTAAGCATACTAGGGTCATTACTACCACATATTAGCTATGATCAACAGTATGACCCCACATTTTCCCAATAATATAGGGATTTCTATTTCTCCACAGTTCATTATTTTTCTTCTTCTACCTTAATTCACACATAGCTGCATGTATCTTCATTATACAACAGGAAGACTAGAACACCTTGTTCTGTCCTCCTGGCAGCCCCTATAACATCTGCTTTCAGACAGGCAAAAACTGGAGATCAATGCAGGAAACAAGGTTCTATCACTGCTGTAAAGCTTTACACCCCTCGAGTGTCCGAGCTTTTATCTCTGGAGCTGCTGGACAGGATGTATGACAAGAAATTTAAGAATGCTGGTGTCCTATAATTAAATAAGCTGGGCAGACAGAACCCATTAAGATCCCAAGCACACTATAGAAGCAATGATATCTGAAAACTCCTCTTGCTATGGATGACCATTCCAACTTTCACAGAGCAAGTACCTAAATCTGAGCCAAATTGCAAGCATCGGTTCCATGAGTTTTTCACAAATGCTTGGTTCCAACTGGTCCTCATCCCCATTAGTATGGAAGTACATTCAATTTCTGACTGGGATTAGCCAGGCTCAGTTTCAAGACATAATTTCTCATTATGTTTTGCTCTGTAGAGCAAAGCACCCCAAAGTCATATAAACAGTGGTAGAATCACATCTCATTATGCATTTACAGGAGTTAAATTCAGGACTCAGTTAAAGGAAAAATTACAAAGATGAAGCAATGCAAAATGAATGAGAAATTAAGAAATCAGGTCTCTTTAGAGAAACTTCATCTTGGAATACATTTAACTTGCTGCTCTACTAAAAATGGTAGATGAATTGAAAGCAGTATGAGCAGCCTACAACAGCAGCAGGAGATTTTCTGTCTGACAAACAGCAAGTCCACCTTAGGTAATAAAAATTAATGAGTAATGTAAATATATCAGGCCATATTTTACAGATTAGAATGACAACAGGAATGCAAATGATTATTTTTTTAATGAACTTGCACAAATCCTTTAGATGCAGATTATCATATTTTCTAAAATGAGCTTTATAGCCCAGAGGAACTTTGATATACATCAGCTGCATCAGGATCTTGTGAAACACTTGTGTGTTCTGTTGTACGAAACAGAAAAATGTCTGAAACATGGACTGCCAGAATTCCAAGAGCTACCCGATGGAGATTTTGGATCTCTAAGTACACTGACTGAGGACACCGCAAGGTTAGCAGGCCATCTGGCAGTCCCTGAAAATATTCAAACAAGACAGGATATCAAGCCTTTTATGCTGTGGAGACTGTGTGTGTGTGTGTGTTGGAAAAATTAAAAAAAAAACCAAAACATTAGAAAAATTAAAACATGTTAGTATTCCCCTCATGCCTAATGGAACTAATCAATAAATGGTATTCCCATGAATAAAATGCTGACCACATGTAACAAAAATCTAAGGATGCTCTGAAAGAAGAAATAAGCCATCTAGCCAGAGGAGATTTTTACAAAAAAAACAGTGAAATAGTACTGGAGACCACTGAAGATACTGGACATGCTCTGGGCTAAAACTGTTCCATGCTTGTGGGGATGAACACAGCACAATGACCAGCCCCTTTATGGGCGTCTCCAGTACCTAAATCAGTGACATCTTTCTTTCCCAGGGAATTTATCCAGTTGCAAGGCAGCCAGCACAAGGAAAGAATAGCTTCTATATGAACACCGCACCTTACCCTGCTCAATTCTGACGGGATTCAAAGGCAGTGCATTCAGAGCCCACAGTGCCCCACCTAACCACTAAGGAGATCTGCTGTCCCAGAAGGAAATCAGCTGACACTGTTTTGGCCTATTCCCATGATGCTATAATATAGTCATCAAAACCACACAATGTTGCAGAGGCAAAGGCACACAAGGCACAGCCTCAAAACACAAGTGCTTGTTGACTGAGAAGGCAAAAATCTCCAGAAAGAGCTCTGAAAAGTATGTGTGCTTTATATAATTGATCTTTTTAACCAATATATTGCTTTTGATATAGTATTACTGTGTCAATAAGTTAGAAATAAAAAAAATTAAGTATTTAAAAGACTGAGACTTATGCTGTAAGTGTCCACACCATGAAGTTCTGGTAATTTTCCTCTGAAAACAAACAAAAGAACCAAAACCATGTCTTTCACTCTACACCCCCCGCCCAGCCAGCACATTTTGTTCATGTTTTACGGGTTTTCACCAACTGATGGAATAATGAAGCCCCCAAACTTTCCGGAGCAGCTTTTCCAGCAGCCAGCTACAACACTAAATCATATATAGGTCAAGTCACTACAGCACCAAGCATTTTGCCCCTCACCCTGCTGAGTACTTCAGGACATTGTGCTCAGCTTTAGATTTAATGCAATTTCTTACCTGTTCAATTAGGACCATTCATGTTCCAGAGAACTGACAGCAGCCAGTAAAACTACAGATTCTGTAATATTAGTATTTGATGCTGCTAGATGCTACCTGGGCTCCAGAGAGTCTGAAGATCTGATCTTGCACATAACAGCAAAGCTGCACATCTACAACAGCAGCTACAGCAAATATCTTTGTTGAAATGATTTGGATTAAGATTTGTTTTGGTCACATTGATTTACCGATGAACCTTTGTTTTAATGCAAAGTAGCACTAGTGCCTAGAAACACACGTGACTTCCTTCAGGTAATTTATCACGCAATCATCTGGCTGTAGAGGTAAGAGGCAGATGTCTCTTAGCTTGAAGGCAGGCACCCCTTCAATACATGCTAGATGCGACTGCAACCCATGTCTGCCTACCATCAGCCAAGATGAGGCACACGACAGTTAGAAGCCTGCTGATCAGTTCTCTCCATTTTGTGACCTATTGCACAGTTAGAAAGGGTATAAAAACCCCCAAACAGATTTTATTTTGTATCCAAGTTGCACAGATACAAGACTCATGAAAAACTATGTGGGCTCCAGTATGGCTGCATGTGTTTCTGAAGCTACTTTTGACAACAATCTAACACGTAACAGGTGCATCAGCATAAATCAAGAATGGATTTATCATGGACAACAAATGGCCCTTCTACAACAACATTCTCAATTTATCATATTATACTTGAAGTGTGGCCTCTCTATAGCCAACCAATATGCCAAGACAGATGGCATATACTTCTCAGAGCTCCAGACATCAGAAATTTGCAGCTCAACCTTTGAATATAACCAGATTTTCTTTAAATCTGCTATGTTTAAGAGCAGAGTACACTTGCTTTTACAAGCTCAGAGAACATAACCAAACTTCAGTTAAAATCAAATAGGCTTACCCAGCCATGCACTACGTATTTGTGATTTACCGGCAGTGAGTTTTAAAAATTGTTCTTGCACTCACTTGAACTTCTAGTGTTGGACCCATCTTAGTTGCACATTCACTCAGTCCATTTGCTTCTGCGCAGTTAGGTGTTAGCCATCGTATCATGCCTTTTCTTCTCAGTGCATGTGTGTCAAAAATACAGAGCTACAAATACTAGCCACAATATTTCAAACAGACAGATATGCCTAACTCTAGGCAGCACAATGATTTCCCCAGCTCCGCCCACCAAGGTTTTGAGTCATTGTCCATTTGCACTTTAAACCACAGCTCTATTTTCAGCCACTCTGTCACTCCTCCACGTGGGAGAAATGAGAAGTCACAGTTGATCAGAACATCGCTACTAAAAACAGATGTTCTTGTAATCATGGTGCACTAGGAAAACATCAGTACACGCAATAGCTTCTATCTCTTACTCTTCTTCGTATAGTATATACACCTTTCATACTACTAGAAGCAAGAACATTTCCTTTTCAGTGTATAGCTAGAACTTAAGAATAATCACAACATATCTTGAAAAATCTGTTAAATTGCTAACGAAGAGTTCTGTATTTAACACAGAAAAACTTTCAGGAGTAGTTAAAACCTCATTTCACAGCACATGACATCTTCACACGCCAAGACCCTTGAGAATCTCTGAAAGAAAAGTTGAATTACTAGCTGCTGAGACACTAGTACTTAATGTCTGGTGATAGAAACCTTCCCCTATGTCATGCCCCAAACCAACCAGTGCTCAAGATACCATTATTTTTCACAAGATAGTCCTGCCTGCATTTCCACCCCTTTCATTCAGCCATTTCCCTAAAAGAGAAAAAATTAGAATAACTGAAAAATCATCTCCAAACAGTCTTGAATCCCTTCAGCACTGCAGACACTATCCAAATGTTTTCATTCAGGGTAAAAACAAAACAAAAATAAAAACCCCAAAGAAACAAACCCCAGAGACTATGAAACTGATACCAAATGTAGGGTGGTCTCTGCTCTATAGATCAATAACAGCTGCACAGTCCAGAACATGCCCAAGGGGCTGAACACCAACTTTTCCTGTGCCTCCCCAGGATGACACCTGCTGCATTGGCCATCTCCCGCATTCAATTCCCCTACAGCAGCTCCTGCAGGAGCACATGCTATAGGCTCATTTTGTGTTACTGGTCATAAAAAACATCAGATGTCTCCAAAAGGAGAAAGAATGATTTAGAGATAATGTATTTAAGCAAGGACAGTATTTGAGGCAGTGAGTATTAAGCAGGCACCAAAATATTGTTTTAGTCTCCACTAGTGAAAGGAGGAAGTGTGACATTTAATCACGCTGCAAGGTTAGTACTATACCCAGCAGCTGGCTGATAGATCCTGGCAAAGGACAGCCTGCCAGTACTTCGCTTGCAGACTCCCTTTTGCTCTAACATCAGTCACAGAAAGCAAACACCAGATAAGTATGTTTCTATTTTGTGCTCTGCTCTATGCACTGGAGTCAGTGCTGGCATGTTATGGGTTCATTGGGGGTATTTTTGTTGGTTTGGGGGTTTTTTTGTTTGTTTTTAAGATGAGCATTTGATGGGAGTATCATCAGTAGCCTCACAGTTCAGTGGAGGAAGAAGAACGGGGGTTTTAGGGAAGAAGACACAGGGCAGTATCCTAAGCAATTACTCTAGGTCACAACTCACAAGTTACGACAGTCAGGTGACAACGCAGTACCAGACGAAGGATCATCAACAACTGCAAATGAACCAGGTTAGACACTTCAGTGGCCACAGACTGCAGCAGGGATCCCGCTAATTAGACATGGAGGGAAAGAATACACCGCTCACTGTTTTGAAAATATGCCAGAATATAAGACATCATTCAGCTGCTAGACTGAAGTTGGTATTTCTTCTAGCCACAGCAACAATGTATTCATTTAGAATTTAAGTATCATGCTGCTTATAATTTTTAAAACAGTAGAATAAAATTTCCATAGCCTCTTGTCCTAGTAAGCAGCAAAATGGCTCTTGACTGACAGATTTGGCCCAGCCATCTAACCCTCAGCATCAGTGAAAGCTCTGCAGTGGTGAAAACAGGCTGATTTGCTAACAAACAACAGTTGCACACACTGTTCCAGCTCCGCTCAGAGGAATTTAGAGAAGCTCTGCTTTTATTTGACCAAACTAAACCAGAAGGACCAGCACTGCACTTCATATATTTTCTGACATCATCTCAATCTTCTTCAAAGCTCTCAGCCTCTGTATATCTCAAGAATCCCGCAGGTTGATGACCAAATAACATTCTTTTTAAATATTTTACCAGTTCACAACCCAAACTGTAGTGAGGTTACTTTAAGTAACATGGAAGGAAAAACAAAGATAAAAAAAGGCAGCTAAGGCAAAACTAGCACAACTCACCTCAGACAAAACACTTATTTAAAAAAACAAACTTGGTGTCTTTGTAACACCAAGTAAAAACAAAACAAGCCAAAGCACAGACATTGAGCACAGGCATTTTCAGTACCTAGCAGGTGCTTAAGCCTCTCCTTCCAACAATACAAATAGCTGTTCCACACACACTACTAATAATTTGGTTGTCATATTTTATACCTCACAATATAATACTAGAAATACCTCTGCCATGGTGCTCAGTACTGACACACCAGATAAATTTTGTTTTCTGTTAAATTGAAAGTATAAGAAATTAACTGGGGTGTACTCAACAGGACCTGAATTTCTGGAAAAAGTGATAATTTCTGAAAAAAATTAAAAGTCTTCCAGGTCTTTATGAAGTATTGAATTTCAACATTAATATTTACAGGAAATTTTATCCTTCTACGATAAAAAAATGTTTTTTTATCTCTAACCTTTCAAAGCAGGCAACAAATATTTCTAAAAATGAAAGACGGTAGTCTTAGCTCCATAAGAACAGAAGAAAAGGAGGAAATAATTCAGGCTGCCTGTGCAACCCACAAATGCCACACCACGTTTGGTTAAATCCCCAATTCCCCCTCAGCCTGTCACTGAGGTACCACTGGCAATTCCTCTAACAGCTGTAATCTCTTTTCTTGATATTTCATCTACTACCGTCCTTAAATCCTTTGTTCCTTCCATCACAAGATGTTCCTCTTGCTACTCTTAAGCATGTTGCTGTGTACGGGGTAAGACAAACTCTGCTGCATAAGTAGCGCTTTGGGACGGTGGGCTGAAGGACAACCAATTCAAATGTGTAACTGCTCACTAAAATCACAACAGGCAGCAAGTATGCTGTCAGAAAGGGTACAGGGAACACCTCATTTAAAGTCAGAAACATAGTGCAGAACTCACCAAACTTTACAAACTGGAAAAAAATAATACCAAGAGTTTAGACTGGGTCTAGGTAAGAGTTCTCTCCACCCACCTCCTCTGCGGTCACACTCAACAGCTTTGACAGAACCGACACATCAGTTTTCTTAAGAAATAAAAGTGCTTTCAAATGAATACTTATGTGACAAAATGGATTTTTAAACTGTCCTCTATGATGTGCTGCTTGACCAATAATTACATAAATACAGAAGAGACATTAAGGATTCATGTTACCCATTTTAACAAATATCAGCCTGTCAATGTAGTTTGCTGTACTACCAACAAGTACAGCAGCAGCCCTTAGGTACGCGCAACTCTTGAGTTGGTGGAGGCCACAGGGAGCTTTACCCTGATCTGCTTAACATTCCAATAAAGAAGAAAACTCTTCTTCCCCAAGATGGGGGGGATGAGGGGGTGGGAAGTCAAGGTTGTACCTTTTTCTGCATAATGTTTAAGTGAAACGAATCTTGAATTGCGGAAAGACTTGAGCACGCTATACTCTTGATCCTCCCACCCTATAAGGAAAGAACTTTGATCCTAAAATTTAAGAGATTAGTGCCCAGCAGGTGATGATTACCATGGCATGAAACATAAAAACCGCAATATTAAATTGTGAGCAACATTGCAGCACATTAAAAACAAAAGCAAGCAGAAAAAATCCCAGACAACCTCAACCTAAACAGCTGAAACCACAACTCATACACATGAAAGGTTTTGTTTGGGCAGGAGAAACATTAATACAAACTTATTTCCAACTAAGCATCTAACATCCCTGAGAGAGCAACTTAAAGGTCAGCTCTGCATAACAATCATCTAGTGATGATCAACCTTCGTTTAAAAAAATAAATACATTTTAAAAATCCCACTATTTGGAAAAAATGCATTAAGTTCAATACAGGCAGGTCCTTGCCAGTAAGAGGTTTGAAAACGCATACTGTGCTTCCTGCTCTCCTTACCTGATACTTACCAGCCCCAACACCAACCGGTATAGAAATAAATGACTTTTATTAAGTAAAATAATACTACTCAGTAGTTCAATGAAGGACTTTATAATCTTAGCTGCAACACACACAAAACTTTCCCAGCTTCTATGGAACATTGGCTTAAAAAAACAAACCAACACACTGCCATTGCTAAATTTCAGTGTCAGGAGCAGAGGCTGGCAAGCTTTGCTCAGGTTAAAATATTTATCCTCCTACTTAGAGTCAATGATACAGGCAATTATTTACTGCTTAACATTTTCCTACAGACAGCCACATCCTCTGTGGCACTGCCCTTAGGGTTCTGTAATAAAGACTGTTAATTTAATACTTGCAATTCCAACATATAAGCTTCCTGAAATTTGCTGCATTTTCTTTTTTCCCTCTGCACAAACCTGTCAAAATTTCTCCAAGCCAAAAACCTGGACATTAAAAAAAAAAAAATTGTTTATTTTTGGACAGTATGATTAATTGATTTAATCAGTTATGATTACTGATGAATGATTGTTGATTCTAATTTTTTGATTTAATTTTTACCTCATTCTACAGCACACGTTTTGTTTCTATGACTAAACTACCTTTTCCCGTTTATATGAAAATTCTTTATGAAATGTAGTTCTTAATTCTCAATGCTTTCTGCCCCACCCCACAAATACACAGAAGATTAAAGGTTCTATTCACTGAATACCACTGACAAACTTCGTAGTATCTCTCAGTGTTTAAATAAGAATAATTTTTAAAAGTAGCAACCGCACACCGTGTGCCTCATGGGTTGTCCAAGAGGATATTGGTAGCCCCTATCTCACACACACCAGGAGAAAATCCCATTAAAAAAAAAGTTATTTGCTTTTCTTTAAAACATGTTTCGTGTTCACTTTCTTTCAATATTTTGTCCGAATAGTGACAACAGTACTTAGCTCACAGTAAGTATGTCTGCTACATTGCAATAAATTGTTGGGCCACACAGTGCAGTATTCTAGTGCATCTAAAGAGCAGCTGTAAGGTTGGTTTGGAATTTCGCTGTGTTCTCAATTAAAATTAAAAGAAATATGTTGCAAGTCAGAACAAAATTCTTCGTTGTTGCTACTCTAGAAAGCAAGCACATTTCTTGACCTTAGTTCTAAATTGAACTACTAAGAAGGCTATTTGTGCAGAAAACAAGCATACAAAAACCCCCATACCTGATGCTTCACCGGAAAGTTAAAACAAAATGAGTCACAACGACAAGAAACCTGAGAGGCTGAGTTTCACAAGCTTCTACAGAGTTACAAATAAGAAATAATTTTTCTCCTGGACATTTTCTATATTCTTATGAACTAGTCACAAGCCTCAATTAGTTTCACACTTTTCCTCAACTTAAACAGCTGTAAGTACTCAAAATTGTAAAATTCACCAGAGATGTTAGTAACTCAGCTGTGGTGCTGTGGAGCAACAAACCCCTCCATATAACTACTCTAAAATGCTCATCACCATACCTTCAAGGGCAAGCACTCCACAGGAAAGCGCTCGGGAACAGCCTTCACCAGCACCTCCCTGTTCTGCTCTGTCCTGTCCCTCCACAGCACGTGGAATAGTGGAAGCAACTCCATCTTCTCTCCTCAGAAGGCAGCACTACCGAGGCCAAGGCCTGCTTGCTTTGTCGCCTTTGATTAAAGTACTCCCGAGCACCTGCTTTTCCTTCTGGGGTCCTCATATCGTTCCTGACCGATCATCCCTCAGAAGAATTATCTATAACAAACGGGCATCTTGACTCTGCCACCTCCCCACAATATTTGCACTGGGTCTGGGCAGGACAAAGTCCCCCCTCCTGCCTTTTCACAGGGGCACTGGCCAAAAGGCACCTTGCTGCTGCACGCTCTCCTCACAGGCCAGGTGCAAGCCTCATCAGCTTCTCTCAGCTTCACCTCTCTTTGCAACCAGGACTCAAGTCCCATCCATTTCCACTCTTTTTACAAACACCAGGGTAACTTTGCAGACCCCCACACCTGGAGCAGCCCGTTCACCCGCTTCAGCGCCGGGCGGGGCCGGCTTCCCCTCTCACCGCCCCTGGCGGACACGCCTCCGCAGCGCTGGGGCCGCCCCAAGATGGCGCCGGCCGCGCTCCGCAGAGTCCGGGGCGCGAGGGCCGGGGCTTGGGGCGGCCGCCATGTTCTCCGGGCCGCCCTCCCCCGGTTGGGCTACAGGCCTCGCCTCCCAGTGTCCCCTCCCGGCCTGAAGCCAGGGCGCACTGAGCGGTGCCCGGCGTGGGCGTCCAAAACTCCCGTGGGTGAATCACCCCCTCAGGAGGTGCCTCCACGGCAGGGTGAACCCCGAGCTGAGGCAAAGCGCCTCGCCTTTGGGTGGTTAAAAAGAGAAGACCCGAATTGCCCCCCTGAAGGAGTGTCGAGCAGCGTTTCCCCTTGTATGGTCAGTCAAGGAGGCACAATAGCCTTTATAGAACTGCTCTTCTCGACTTGGCACCTGCTGCGGTTGCATTGTCACGAGTATGATGTTTGAGAAATGTCACCGCGTTTGCTTGTGTGGCAGTTTGACAGCTCCCAGAAATGACCTGCTTCCAAAGCGGGTGCTTGTGTCCCTGCCTGCCAGCGGGTTGCTCTGCCGACATCCTGGCTAGGCCTCTTCTGCACCGCCAGTCCTGCAGGACAGGCAAGAGAGTCACCAAGCCAGCCTTCGTCTCCAGGATGTTCATGTGTAGCATCCAGTGATGAAAGACATTCTGGACACAGTCAATGGGCATCCCTGCCCATCCCCAAACCTGACTATCAGTGGTAAATGAGGACCGCAAAGGCAGAAAATACCATTCAATACATTCTAACTGCACAGTATTGGGTTCTTTTAAGCAGCCAAGAGCATATGGTCAGCATTATACTTAAATATATTTGGAAAGAAGAAGAATCCTGAATCGTTTTTTGAAGCAACTGTTTAAACATGTACACATCAACATGTGTTCCAGGAGGCTCCAGCTTTGTTATGGTTGTTCTTGGTTTTACATCTTGGAGGAGAAATCTGGACCTTTCCAGTGATGTGTGCCATGTGAACAGGGTTTTTATGACTCCTGCTGCCTAGTATAAGACCTGATTTCCCAAAATATATTATTAATTTATTATGAAGGACTTGATTTGGGACTGTTTTGCCTCTGACTGGCCAGTCATTTTTACAGATGTATTCACTCTTTCCTGAGATACGCAGAGTGAGCGAGCTGGAAAAAGGATAGGAAGAGCGAGTCAGGATAGCATGGCCAAAGGAACAGACGTGAGAGATAGCATCTAGCATGTGTTTGAGATTGATAATATTCAGCTATGCTTGCCGGAGCAAAGCCAAGTAGCTTCTAAAAGCAGCACAAAGCAGCCTGTCAGAGTTCCTATCCAAACCTAGACTGATGTGTAAACGTTTTCTAGCACGTTACTGAATGTTATGCATTGGAGAAGCACAGTTTGTTGTACTAGTTGTATCTTTTATGAAGTCTTTGTATGTACTTCTCTTATTACCCTCCAGGTTTTCTGTTCTTATGCGGAGCCTTGATGGTATACAGTATCTGCTTAGCCCAGTGCAGAAAATCCTAGTTAGGAAAGCTTGGCAATGAACTAATATTTGCAGCCATGTGAATGGATAGAACGTTGTCCCGATTGCAGCTAGTCTCTTGGAATCTTTATATTTTAGTATATTTGTGATTAAATGTCATTTTTCCGGTGTGGCAGAGTGGTAAGAACCAAGGCTATGTGGGTAACAGAGATGGTGGTTCTAGTACAGCTGTCAGCAGAAAGAGAGAAATGAGGGACATGGCTCTGATGGGCTCTAGTCTTGTGCTGTGTGGTGCACCCATACATAGAAGACAACTCATCCTTTCTCTAACAAAATGACTAGCATCAATATTATACAGATCATAGCATATAGTCCTCTGCAGATCTTAATGACCCTAATTTGACATAACCTTTAGTTATATAGATAATATTAGGTAACATTGATAACATTATTTATAGATATATTAGATAACATTATCTAAGTAGAATGTATTAATTAGAGTTTATTCTCTTAAACCAAGATCTCATGTACTGTAGGATAATAGGTTGGTTTAATTAGATCAGTTTTATGTCCTACTGTTAAACCACTCTAAAGACTTAGAGAGTTTGTCTAATCTATTTATGTCAGTAAAGTACAAGTTCATCCAAGTCTGCTAATATAAATTAATCTGTCAAAGGAAAGAAATAAAAACTGTTTGTATCTACATTGATGAGGAGTTGGCTTCAAATAGCCAGCTCAATTTTTAGAGATTTGTGTTGAATTGATACATTTTGTTAGCAGAGACAGGTCTAATGGTGTTACAGCTATTCATCAATGCAGGCTTTCTCTCTCATATTTCTCTCTTCTGCTATTAAAGTCTTGATAGCTTAAATACTTTCTCCAATTATTTGGTTATTTTCCACAGTAATGGTCCACAGGAGAAAATGACACATGGATGTTGCAAATTGCTCAGTCTTGCTCTTTATCTCTAGTGACCTGTTTTGTGATCTTTGACAGCATACCCTAACCTCTTGGTGCCTGGCTGTTCTGTATTACAGGGGAAATGGTGCCCGCTGATGATGCGGGGAGATGTTGCTCAGCAGAGGTCAGGCAGGAGTTCAGAAGCACAGCTGAGACCAGAGCCTCTCTCTCCTGCTTCTCAGTTCAGCCTGTTCGGGCATCAAATGACTGTATTAAGCAGATGATAAAAAGTAACTTTTTGTAAAATTGAATGAGCTCTGCCTCTTCCAAACGAGAGCCTAATTCCACAGCCTTTTTTAGGCAAAGTTCTCTTTAAAGAGAACAAATGCTTTGTATTTGGGATCCCAGATGTGTCAGGCTGACAGGGCTATTTTCAGACAATGGCGAGATCTTTGAAATATTTCCATTTATAGTTTCAGGAAGCGTACTCAGCATCTACAGGCTAAAAGATGCCTACTCTAAACTAATCTTTTAAACTCTCTCTATAGACAATGCAAGGGGGTTTTTCTAGAAAGTAATTAATCCTGTCTGTGTTTGACAGCTGTCTGGAGTGGGATGAAATATGCTGGTGTAGTTCAGAAGTGCCACATTTCAGCAAGACAAATCCCATCCCAGATGCTGAAATAACGTGCCGTATAAATGAAAAATTACACACATTTTCCACAGAAAAATCATTTATTTGGGTTTTGCCTGAAAACATCCTCAAGAATTAAATTTCATTAGAAGGAAGTTTGTATGGAAGAGATTGTGAATGAGAAATACTGTCTTAGCTCTTTAATATTCTGGAGGTTTATTTATGATGTGCATTCTGGTGCATTTGTACCTCACACCCTCTGTCAGCCCCTTTCTGATGCACACAGTCACACAATTTTTCCCATGCCATATCTGCAGGTAGGGTGTCTCCTGTTTATACAAGAAGGGATATCTTTTTGTTTGAATCTGAGATATAAAACATCATATCCCTAAGCTTGCAAGTGTCTGACTGATAGTAATTGATTGTTGAAACTTGGAGCCAGGAGCCACCTTCTTCTTCAAAGACTCCAAGTTTTAACAGATGCGCTGGTTTTCATAGATGTTTGTCCAAAGGGTACATGATCCTGCGGTATAAGGGCAGAGTAAAATTGTTGGCTATTAAAGTCATCTAAACTGTGCACAGTAAACAATTTATTCAATCACAATTTGCAATTATCTCTGCTTCTGAGTTATGCCTGAGCAGTCTCCTGCTGACAATTTAATTTCTATCTTCGTTATTTGAAATTGCTCAGCGAACAATTTCTATGATTATATGCAAGCCTACGAGCTGCTCTCATGCGCGTTTCCTGACACTGCTGCTTGGAAGGGCCTGTTCCACTTGCTCTAACTCTGCCTAAATCACATGGTTCCCCCACTAAAAAAAAGAGGGCTGCTATAAACCACTCCCCTACCTGGGCAGCTTGCTGGTGGTAGCTGGGAGTAACAGGGAGCCTGTCCCCAGCAGGTCTGCTTCTCTCTGGAAATAGGGGAATACCACAGACAAGTTTTGACCACATCGCTTGTCAAGTTGCTCTTGATTAACATGAGGCAGCTGTGACTTCACATAATTAGGAGACAAGTAATAAAGCAGTGCTTTTGCATTGCATCTGTCCCCTCATTGGGTGACAGCATGTTTCTTAGGGGTCCCTGCTACAGCACATTTGGCAGCACCGCTTGAAGTGGCTGTGATTTTTCTGTTCCCTTTGGACAACTTCCATGCACAAAGAAAGTTCAAAATGATCACGCAAAGATGTCTGTGCTAATCCTGAAGTAAATCCATCTCCGCTGCAGCTCACAGTGTTCTCTCTGCAGAGATCTTTGTGAATTTATGTGAGCCTGTGTGACTGCCTGTATAAACCAAAGGAGCTGCAAATATTTTCAGGGTATAAATGTACATGTGCTTTTGGGTGTCGGTACAATGGCAGTTAACATTTTGTTGCCATTGCTCTGCATTTTAATAGTCACCAGTGGCCGGTTTTGAGAAGCAAAGGCGAGGTTTGAATCGCCAAGACTTTGCATATCAGCATCATTAAAAACTACCATTTTCTAGGATTTTTAAAAAATTATTGATAAGGATTTCAAATTTTATTTCAACATAAAAAAGCAACTAAATAACAAGTGTTTAACATATCCAGAAGGACAGACAGAACTCAAAAAAAGAAGGAAAAAAAAAATCTAACTTAAAAGCTTGAGGAACGAGGACAAAGAGGAAGCCAGGAGAGAGGCAGAAGATGAGTCCATAGGATTATTTAAACAAGCAACAGAGAAAGCATGTAGCATTTGAGAGTGAAAAATATTCCACACTGAGGAGAAAGAAAAGGTAAACAGATTAGCTCAGAAGAACTGTAAACGGGCATGAGGTAGCTTCTTTAAAGTCAACTTTTGCTTTGTGAAAATACACAGCGAGAAGAGAGCAAGAGTGGGGAGAAAATAGATAATCCCATAAAGGAACATACTGGGGAAGAAAGTAAGGCAAATTAAGTGCTAGGAACAAAAGTTCAAGAGCAAAAAGCAAACCAGGAATGCACAAATTTGGTCCAAATGCGCAGAAATGGGTTGATGTAGCCCAAGTATCAAGCAGGAACATTTTGTGCGCTTGATTAGATTAGCGGTCCTAAATAAGAGACTTTGAAATAGTCTTTGTTTTGAGCTCCTCATATGACCTCAAGGACAAAATAAGCACACAATTCCTGGATTAGCTGCCTCCTCTACCATTTCAGAAGAGTCAGCATCAAACAATCAGTGAGGACTACCTGGTCTATAGTTCCTGTGCACCCCACCTGTTCTGCTTTATACATCCAGATGCTGGACTTCAGGTGTGCATGTTGTAAATACGTGCCGATGTAGTATACCACAACTGCTTCTTGCTACTGTGATCTTTGAGAACTGTCTATGTTCAGCCTGAATCTGGGGCTTAGCTACAGCAGTTGCTCTATCACCTGATGACCCCACCCCAGAAGAGAAGGGGGATCAGGAAAAGGAGAGGAGACTCACGGGTTGAAAGGGGAACGGATGTAATGAAACAGCAAAACTAATACCAATGCTAGTATAAAGTATATAAAGCTTTAATCAGCCCAGCAAATGTACAGCAGTCACGATAAATAGGAAATCAGTCCTCCGGAGCAGGAATAGAAGGAGCATGGTCAGGAGGAACCCAAGCAGAAGACTCAGCAGGCAGCCCTTCTATCCTCAGCATTTATGTTCCGTGGTACACCTGCAGCCAGATCGGGTCAGCTGCCCTGGCTGACTCCAGACTGCTAACGGCCTGCAGACCATGGCAGGCCTCTGATTCTGTCCCAGCAAAACCAGGACAAGAGTCAAGGAAAACATAGAATTAAAAAAAAAAAAAAAAATCTTCTTCTAATTTCAATGAACAAATCAGACCAGTCTACTGAGTAATGTTTATTATACTTCTTTGTTCTGTAAAGAAAAAAGCAACAAACAAAACCCCATTATGTAGGGTTAAAAACAGGGATACAGACCGCAATAAACATACAGATATATATGATTATTGCTTTTGCATGTAGTATTAGCTTAAGTACATACACCACTGTATAAGCAGTTTCAGAACTAAAATAGCAATGACTATGGTAAATAAAAAAGTACTAATAATTTGTAAAATCAAAACCAATATAAAAAGGTTTCCATGTTCCATACCTGATTTCAGAGTATCGGTATTTATTGTATTTTTTCCTACTAATACTTACTCATTAATTCTTTAAATAATGAACATATGTACTGAAAGGACACTGTTTTTGCAAAGCTGTAATCGAACAAGAAAAACGGAGCCTGAATGAAAAATGGAGCATAGTGCTGGCTGCATGAAGTTTCTAACAAGTACTCGTATTCACCTCACTAGGGAGATCGGTTTCAAAATATAATCTGAGAGGACCTGACCTTTCTGTAAACTAAAACAGGACAGTTCTGCTTCATATTCAAAATAAGCATTCAAAATATTTTATCTAAGGTAAATCTCTTAGCAAAACAGAATAGCTGCTACAAGTGGATTCAGTGAAAGTTTTAAAGATATTAGCATGAATGAATTAAATGAACAAAGCATAGTATGGATTTCCAACACAATGGCTGTTTCACAGGAACTGCTGATACTCATCCTTGTGTATCCTAGCAGACATGAGCTGCCCCACTTTTGTTATGGAATAAGTTAGTTTTCGTTTACCCCAGTGTACGAGAATGCATATGGAAAGATAAGGGTCATACCTAATAGGTTTTAAACCTATCCCATAGCTTACCTGCTGCTATCCCACCCTTGTAGCCATGTCCTACAGTTGGCCCCTGGAAGTCCAAACTCAGTATTGGGCATCTAGATGGTCCTGTATGCTTGTTTGGAGTTCCTAAAACCTACACATGGGATATGCTAAGCAGAGATGTGTGCCTCACCCCCACCAAGCCCCAGCTCCAGCAGGCTGACAGTTACTCAGGATTATCCAGCCAGAACCCCTGCCTGGGACAGGGACCCACTCATCTCCCTTCACAGATCTGAGATGTTCCAATGCTTGCCTATGACATGCGGTTGCTACAGAAGGTGATGGCGTTTCCCACTTCTTTGCAATGACATAATTAGAGTATTTAACCACAAAATGTATTTTTAGCTTCAGTTATTCTCAGCCTAACATACCTTACTCCCAGAAAATTATTACATAGCCCAGGCTTTAGACAAGTTTAGGTGGAGAGCTACTAGTGGATACAATGTAAACTTATGGGATTCACTGCCAAAAAAATATTCACCGCCATTATTTTATTGCAGTTTTTATTTATGTGACTTAAATGCCTGAGTTATTAATCATGAATGTTTTATCACTGTTTACCTTCAGACCCCACTGAGGTAGGGAAATAGTCCTCTCCCCACAATACACCACAGGTCCCTTAAATTAAGGGTTGTGGTGGCTCTGACAACTGAACAAAATTGCCTGGGAATCCACATCACAGTAACTGCTATAAAATCCTTCTGCTCCCACAAGCTTTTGGGAACATCCCAACTTTTTCCCAGTTCATGACAATGTTTAACAACATTTGTGACTTGCCGAGTGATGATTTGGGTCCAAATACCCTGCTTGCAGAACCACCTGCAAAGCTACCCTCTAGAAGGACTTTGCCAGCTGTAGTTTGGGACATGACATCGAATCCTGGGGCTTGCAGCTGACATGCTTGTGCTGCCTTTCTCTTACGCACTCCTACTGATGAAGCTCCACCTACGCAGTTTGATTCATCAGCATGAGGTGGCTTGATTTACATGTTAAGTTCAATTTACTCTTGACTCACACAGGAATAGAACTAGAGTAAGCAGAAGCTGAAGGGACACAAACATCTACAAAAAATGAAAGTTAATATGAATTAGACAAAAAAAAAAAGGATTCTTTCCCTTGGGAGCCCTGAATCTATTATATTTGAATGCATATTAATGTAATCAAAGTATTTTCAAGAGGGATTAACAAATCAGCTTAATAGGGTATTTGTTTTGTTGTACTGTAAAGAATATCTGTTATACAGTAACACTTAAAGGCAGAAGAATATGCATTCAGTTATTACAGGAGTAGAAAGAAAAATATTTAGTCTGTTAAATGTCTGAATTCAGCAAATTGATATTCATTTTTTCCTTTTCTATTAAAGTAGTTTTATTCTACCTAAACAGCTATGGATTTGTTTCATTTTTAACACATGGTTTGCAAGACCTGTTTATATGAGCCGTACAGCATTGTCTTTTAATTAAACCAGACAATTTCATCTAGGCACGTATTCAACTTCCCCAGCTTTATCCTAGTGGAGGTCACATATTTTTATGTATAGTTTGCCATCATTCTTTCCATTACTGAGTCTCCTTTAATCACTGTCACATTTGCTGGTTTGTTGCAGGGCAATTAATTCTTGAAACTTTAGGGCTGGGATGGCCCTCCTCAGTGAGCAAGTCCAGCCTCTGTTATCATAGGCAACCTCATAAAATAATCTTTTTCATTAAGCGCAATTTGCCTTGCATAGCGGTATAGTAGTACATTGGGATACATTGTCTCTGGGTAGTCTGTAGTTTTGAGTGGAGCTGCATGATGGATTGAAAACGTTGCTTAGAATCTGTTACCTGTACTTATACTACCACTATTAAAGAAAATACATTGTTGCATCCAATAAACCAATTTTCCACAAGCTCAATTTAAAATAAACCTCTACTGTGTAAAACCTGTAAGAAGTTGAGTGGTCTTTTTTTTCCCCCCACCCCTCTTTGGACTGTCCTAGGCCATGTATTTTTTGAGCTTGTGCAGTAAGTTTGAACCCTTCTGTAGGGTGTAAAGGCGATTCCAGCATGATGTTCATAATCACAAAAACTCTGGAAGATCAACTGATGCTGATGAATGACCACCAGATTTCGCCACTCTTACCTGTAACAGTATGCAAATGTAGACATAGCCCCATAGAAGATTATGGAACTGTTAAAAATGTAAAATGTGAGTAAAGGAGAATCACTGCAGATCAAGAAAAAGATTCATTCATAGTGTCCTCAATTCACAAAGCAGCATGGACTCAAGCATCCGTTCACCTAAACTGATTACGAAGGACCCCGACCACTTCACTGACAGTTATTCCCGAGTAATAACATAGGTGTAACTTGTATGATGCTCAAGTCAGAGCTTCATCTAGCTCCAAATGTTTACTAACCTATACATAATCATCGAATGGTTTGGGTTGGAATGGACCTTTAAAGTTCAACCCCTTTGCAATGAGCAGGGACGTCTTCCACTACATCATGTTGCTCAGAGCCCTGTCAAATCTGACCTTGAATGTTTCCAGGGATGAGGCATCTACCATCTCTCTGGGCTACCTGTTCCAGTGTTTCACCACCCTCACTGTAAAAAATTTCTTTCTTGTATCTACCCTCTTTTCATTTAAAACCATTACCCCTTGTCCTGTTGCTACAGGCATTGCTAAAAAGTCTGTCCTTATCTTTCTTATAAGCCCCCTTTAAGTAGTGAAAGGCTGCAATAACATCTCCCTGCAGCCTTCTCTTCTCCAAGCGGAACAACCCCAATTCACTAATGACTGGGTGTATATATCACAAAAGCTTGTATTATTTCACTGACATCAGTCTGAGTACGTCTTTACTTAGGTAGATTATAGACGTCTCCCAAAACATTGGTTTCTGAGTCACGTACCAGAGTGTATTTTACAGAACATTTTAGAAGCGCTGTCAAGATTAAAAAACACAGGAGTTGGGGGGGCGGGGGGGGCTTACAGTCTCACTTCTAGTCCCTTTGTGTGTACTTAGATTATTGTAGATACATACACCCTGAATACTACAGCTGAAATGTTCTGCTAGTCATGACTCAAACAGATGCTGGAAAACTGGAAACAATTTTTAAAAAGTGCCTCAAAGCCCAAAAAGCACAGTAGCAAAAGCTAAACAAGATTCGCTAAGAGTACGTTCAGATATTGACTCAGACATATCCTAATGGAGATTTCTGACAGTAACCAATTCCAGCAGAGAAAAGAATCACAGAGGATTGTGGTTGGAAACTAGGCTGAAACCAAGGCACACATCAGTCACAAAGAATAAAAAAGTAACAAAGTATGTAACGAAGCAGCCATCACTCCAGAGCAGCTATGTTTCTAAGCAGTATGCTGTACTTAGAATACATAAGCTTGATACAGAAATCAGGTGGGCAAGACTGCTTGGTATTATTTTGAAGGTGAAGATGGTCATACTAATTTATTAAATGCTAACCCTATTTAAGGCAAGTTTTCTTGAATATATGGGACATGTCCATACATTAAAGAAAACCTAGGAAAGCATTAATTGATGATTTATATTACACCTAAGTCTAGAATAACATATCTTTTATGCTTCTAGACTATAGTCTTTTTATGTTTGTAGATTGTTAACATATAAAGTATAAATTTCATATTGGTCCAACACATGTTATTACAGCATGAGAAATGTATAAATTCTGGTTATTTTATCAGAATGAGAGATGGGGGCCTATCTTTAAATTACCTGTTAAAAACCAGCGTAACATTTTCAGAGCAGCTTGGCTGGCTGAAGTGGAGCAAGGATCATGAGGTGCAGCTTGAGTGACAACACCCTGGAGAGATGACACACTTCTTACCACCTCAGGCACTGGGCACCGCCAACAAATAAGACATTATACTAATCACAGTGCTGAAATCATATTCGAGTACCTGTGCTGAGTCATACCAAAGGGGTCAGGTAGCCTACTATCCTGTCACTCAACCATGGGAAGTGTAGGAAGAGGGCACACACAGCTGTACGTCCTTACTACACACTGCCAGCCTCTGGCACTTTGTGCCCTAGTTCTTTTCTGGGCCACTCTTTAACAGCCATCAGTTAACTGCATTTTTTTCAATTCCCTTTTGACAAAGACAAAGTAGCTTTGTGACTCAGGGACTTCACACATTAAGTAATATGTTCACATGGAAGGGTTATTAGAGGGATTTGGGGGTTATCACATTGCATGCTATGGTATTTATGTTTGGCAGATTTTCCTAAGAAAGGGACATAAAGGTAGAAGCAAAACTCATACAATGTTATCTACTCTGCACCAAAGATCCTTCAAACAGGTAGTCTCATATCACTTCTAATGGCTTTCTTAAACATACAGCACGATTATCTTTCAAGCATATGGTTGTATCATCACTCCAGTCCTCCAGCAACAGCTCCCAGGATCTAAACTCCTATGTATGCCTACACAGGCACAAACACACAATGGTTGTCCTACCAAACAGTCCAGCAATTTAAAAACCGTGATTTACCTCCAGTTATATCAAGCGCCAATACAGTCTCATGAAATAGTAATGCTTCTTATTTTTCAATTACTGGCAGGCATCAGGCATAGCAGCAGGAAGGTGAATTAACAAAGACATTCAGACACTTCTCCCAAAGGCACAAATACCTCAAGGGTCAAAACCAGCTTTCTCCTACTGAAGTGTGAGCTGGTGCTCCCTTATGCCACTAAAACACCACAGAATTAGGGAGAGAATACCTTTTAAATAAAGAATTTCATAGGCACAGAAAAGTGACTCTGGAAGCTAAACAAAATGTTTCCATTACAAATTGTATTTATTGCTGCGGCTGTTATAGTTTCTTCCTGACAAACCTGGCTAAAAAGAATATTGTAAAACAAACTCCAATAGTTTGGCAGTTGACTGATTAATAGTATTTATATTTTAGCATGTCACAAATGGCACCAACACTGTGGAAGCTTAGGTCCTATATCATCACATTCTATCAGGAACACTACACAATCATTCCCCTAAGCTATATTTGCGGCAGTTACAGCTGCTTTACTTTTGTAATGCCAGCAATTACATTTAAGTTTGTTTTCACATAATCCCTCTTTAGGACAGTCAGAGAGAACCCAGTCACTCATGGGACAGAATTTGTTGTTTTATTTTGTTTGCTTTTTTAAGAATCTTGTTGTTCGTTTCAAAATAAGTAAAAACCAAAGACTAATAAAATCTGTCTCAGTCTTTTCCTGCAATATTGTTCATATTAACTGAGACAATGTTCACGTAGCATAAATATGAATGTTACAAGCAAGTTGCTATCTTTTGAAGACAACTTACTCATTTTCATTGACTACACTGACTATACTTTGCTATGGCAAATAATTTTGAGAAAATGTAATTGCAAATACCATGGATCTGTTTTTTTAAAAAACACAGCATAGAAGCCACCATAGTTACAATAAAACTTCAGCCCGTTATAATTTGTTTTCCTCCAAAGTAAGGTGATGAAGATCAACAAAAGAATCAACAGAAACTAAACATATTGCATGAACAGTCAAAATGCAGAAGCCAACCTGCTGGCTCTAGAGAGGAAGAATTCAAGCTACTCCAATGAAAGTAAATGGCACTTATCAGTCAAATGTGGCTTGACTGGGTCTCATTCTGCTTCATCTTTCTGCTCTTCTGCTTCACCACTCTGCATTTCCCTCCATTGCTTTGGGGAAGGGCTGCAGCAGAGTTTTCCCTCCTAGGGCTGTGTGCTGAAGGAGCTGCAGTTTGTAACCCCCGTGGGCTTGCGCCGGGGGGGCCCTCGCTGTAGGTGGTGGGAGGACAGCACTGGAGGAGTCTCTGGCAGTGAGACGTGGTAGAAATTCGGTAACCGAATGTCATACCTAAAGCCTTTCCCCACGTGCACTCTGTCGTTCAAGGCATACAGTTTTTCAGCAATGTCGCTCCCAATTAAAATTGAGAAGAGGCGGGAGATGAAGCGGTGTTTAGCAAAGAGCAGATACAGTTTCTTTCTCCTCCAGGCCACGTACCGACAATCTGTCTCTGCTGTAAGTGTTACCTATAGAAAAGAAAATCAAGCTTAGCTAGGTGATAAGGCAGTGATACCACTGCTGCTGCCCTTGCTCAGAAAGCTCTTACACCAGGAACGCAGACACTGTGTCTTTGCACTACTGTAATTGAAGTCATTTAATCCAGCCAGAGTGCTCTGCGAGGTCTACTGTACGCAAAAGACAAGCGAGAAGGGTGACTGGGAACGGACCAAATGATTACCTCTTGTCAGCCTTAGTGACAGCGTGCCTATGCCCACACTGAATGGCAGCCCTGGCCAGGACGAAGGCTGACGGCATGCCCCGGCCTCAGCTCGGCACTGCTGGCTTCACTCCTGGCAGCCCCAGCTGCAAAGGCAGGTCTAAAGAAAGCTCTCAACAAATGCCATCTGCCCTCATGACAGGAGACATCAGATCCCACACAGACAGAAGCCAGCATGCCAGTCAAGCGACAGCAGAGGGAGGGCTCATGCCCGATGGACACTGCATCCCAGGCTGTCCTCCCATGCCAAGCTGCACCACAGGCACTGCCTCTCTCCAGCCTGTGCTCTCCAGTTCACCCCCCATCGGGAAGCCTCTTCAGCACCAGCGTCCACCCACCTCCTGCAAACCTGGTTTCTCAGGGCTGGATTTTAGCACAGCCAAAGAATGCAAACAGAGTCTACTTCCCAGATCGGCTTTAAGAAAACCACCATTTGTTGTAATAACAAGATGCAAACAGAAAGAAGATATGGATGGCATAACCAGTCCAGCGAGTAAAGAGGATTTCCCTCCCCAAATTCATGGAATGCCACTTGTTTGTATAATTTCACAAATGAAACCCACAACTAAGTTTATTTCTAAACCAATTAGTACTTGAACAGTTTTCTGTCATATTTTTTTTTTAAAAAAGCAAACCCCTCCACTTTTACCTGGAAAATTCCCTCTTCTGTGGGCCTCAGTGAATCCCATTCAGGAGAATCCAGAAATTGAAGAGGAAAAATATAATGCAGAAACTCCCCATCAACTGTCACTCTGATCCTATCAAGATAAGATGTGTTAATTTGTTAGTACTACCTATACAGCAGCAATGACTGCAACAAGAACATGTTATTTCTACTATGTGAGGAGTTTACACCGAGCTTTGAGAGCATGAAAACGCAATCGCTGGCTAACAATATCCTAATTCTATTTTTGAACCCAACTTGATCAGGCCAGTTGAAAGAAAATACCAGACAATCGTGCAACTGAAATGGAAATATTTCCAGGCCTTATTCAAGTCATATTCTCTCTGGGGCAGGCCCGTGCAGCAATGTGCAAGCTTTGTCATGAAAAGTCTCACTGGAGAGATGAAAGACCAATGCACACACCACCATTTGCCTCTGTCACTTGAAAGCCATGGAATATACTTCTAGGTTTGGCAAATATGCATTTTAGAGGGAATAAAGTGGCAAAAGCTGGGAGTGGGAAGCAGGAGTTCCCCATGGCATGTGTCAGGTAGGGCTCTCTCAATGTTTAACAGGAATTACATGGGCACAGGACTGTCTCTGGAGTAAGGAGAACAGCATGGAGGTATGGGACCTCTGTGAATGCTGTGGCCTTCTGCAGATACCAAAGAAAAAATGTCCTTCTGCTTTAAAAATCATGTTTAAGTTTGAAGGCATAGAAGCAGGAAATGTATGCTTAAACCTCATGAGCTAAAAGGCTAAAAGAAAAAAAAACAACCAAGATGTACAAGTTCCCTTTTCACATGTGCTCTGCACCAAGACTAATGTTTCTTACAAAATCAAAAGCAGCAGCCCTATATTGCACAAAGGAGGATTGCAGGAACTCCCTGCAGGATTACTAACTGGCTGGGCATGGAGAAGGATGGACACCTGTCCTTCAGTACGCCTATGACCAAAAGCGACCACCATGTGGTACTTTCTAGACAGTTCCCAAGAATGCTCTGAACTAGGGTGTCAATAATAACAACTACCCAAAATCCACATTGTTCACTGCAAGTAGCCCTAAATCAGCTGAGTTTCAAGCTGCCTACAAATTCCATTGTGTTCATGCAGCAGGCTGTCAAAACGTACCTGAAGTGTCCCATCAAAGACAGACCATAGCCATCATCTCATCCATAGCTATGCCATCTACTCTTGTGGTGGTCCAGTACCGTATGCCACTTTGTATACAGTATGAAAACTAGTCCCTTCGGGAAAGCATCAGCAAGGTTGCCAGAAGGGTCTCCAGCAAGGAGGGAGTACATGCAGGTGGATTTATTGCCTCTGGGTCTAGCTAAGCAACAGTATACAGCAACTGTAGACTGAAGTTCTGCAAATCTTGATAAGGCTCAACTATGTCCCCTTGTAATGGAAGGGCACTTTTAGGCCTTCTGCTGTCCCTTACTCCTTTCCTTCTCCCACTCCCCAGAAAGCAACCAAATACAATCTGTATAAAAGTCAAGATCTCTACTAAACAGAGTTTATCTCAGTATATTCAGTTTCATAACTACCTTTCAGTCCTATTTCAGATGATACACAGAAAAACAAGAAAGATGGTGTGTTCATCAGCTAGACAGTAGACAGCAAACTACAGCCTGAGGACTGAAGCACACATTTGTTCTCTTTATCTGTCAAACCTGTGAAGTGCTATGATACAGTGGTCTGGAAAAGAATGACTTAAAAACCTTTTATTTATGCTATTACAGATTTTGTGCTTAGTGTTTTTATGCTAGTGCTGCCCTAAACAAGTGTATTTAGCCTATTAATATTTATATTACTTGCATTAATATTTAATCTATTGTACTGGAAAATGAACAAACAATACACAAATCAGGCAATTTTTTTTTTTTCTTTCATTTTCAAGAAGGAGAAAAAAATAAGGGTATTTGTCTAAGTCTGGACAAACTGATACAAACCTGCCTGACACAAGCAAGGAGAGTTTATCAATAGGTGTTTTGCCCTGCATGGCATAACAGTGTTCCTTTTCCAGGGTAACCACTTCTGCATCACAGCACAGGACGATCTTCCTATAGACAGTCAAGGAAATTCCTAGAGGCTGGAAGAGAGCACTGTAGAGTTCCTGGAATTCTCTGTCAAAGGAAACACTCCGAACTTGGTAGGTAACGTAAATGAACTGGACGAAGCATATAGCGAACAGTATAAAATTCCAGGAGAATATATCAGCAGCACAGACATCCAGCCAAGCCCAAACAGAAGAGCAGAGAAAGCCCAATCCAAGCAAGCTGAAGACATAGAGAAGCCCAAAGAATCCACTTCCACCCATGAAGCCCACAACAAAGAGAATACTGGCTAGGTGGTAGATAGATCCCTCTGCCTCTTGCTTCCAGGTGGTACATGTAGGATGTGCATATATCAAGCTTTCCCAAAAACTTGCATTTTCTCCCATGGCTGGAATAATTTTTCGATTCAGCTGAATCTTGGAAATTTTTATTTATGAGGTGCAGCTAGCGGGGTCCTTTTCTTTTCCATTCTTGCAGACTCTGCTCAATGATCACATAATGTCAGGGTTTCTTTTGGTAGTAAAGTCATACTTAGGATTTCCAGCAACTAGGAAGCTAACGTTCTCAGAAGGCAATGCAGTTTCTCATCAGTTCATGCATTATTTTGACTTTCGCCATGTCATCTGTAGCTTCATCTGGACAAGTGAAGAAAAGACAAATTACTTATAAAATTATTTTCATCCATTAAACTCTATCAAAGCTTTTATTGTCTAAAACCACAGACTGCATTACAGTTTTTCAGTTCCCATTGTAGACCTGTGATTCCAGGATCAAACCTTAGTATTCATTCAATTGAAAATCATGTTTCTGTATCTTTGAACCTGTAGCAACTGTCAAATTGCCACTGAATCCATGTAAACCTGTACATCGCATCCACAACATCCCGGGACAAGCCCTTCCATAGCCTAACTGCTGAGAAGGTAGCTATATTTGCTTGTCCTGAACCTGCTGCCTGAGAGCCTCCTTCAACACCCTACCTAGCTCTTGGAAGTAGTGACAGTGACTTGGAAGAAGTGACAGAGAACTCTTGTTTCTTGTTGACTTCCTCTGTCTGGATTTTGGTGAAACCACTCTCATTAAGGAGTTGAGCCAGGCTGCTCTCTCTTCCTAGAGACAACAAACTACATCCACCACAATAAGGGAAACCCAAGTTATCATGGGAAATGGTCTTCTCTTCTCCAAGGATGACAGGCAAAAAACTGTCCTGTATAAAGAAGACTACAAAGCTTAAAGGGAAGTTTATACAAATCATGTTCTTAGAACATGAAGCAAGTAGTCCTGCAAAATACTTCTCAAAGGGCATTTATAAAACAATTTTATAATGTCATGCCACGGGCCACATTAATTTTATTGTTCAACACTGTAAGATGTTAAACATGGTATTTGTTTCCATATGATAAATGAAAAGTAAAATACACAACCAAAAACTGTGAAAAAAATAAAATAAATTAAAAAGACCCTAGCTTTCTATGCCTGTCTTTTAAAGTAAAAAGGTATGCTTCAATGTGGGATTAGACGTGGTAGAAATTGCAAAGCCAGAGTCTATCAATAGAGTGTAATTAGGAGTGAAACCCACTAGAGTCTTTAACTGTCTGATTCTTTTCCTGGCAAAACAGCAGGCAGCTAAGAAATACCTTGTTATCTAAAATACTCGATTCCTTAGAATATCAAAGGTAACGTTTTGTTTGGTTTTTTTTTATAACCACAGAAGTCAATACTTAAAAAGTACTTTAAAAGTACTGCTGGTGCAGCGAAGCATCCAACATCATTCAGCAGGGCTTTCAGTGGTGGGTTTTTTTTTTTGTTTTTTTGTTTTTTGTTTTTTTTTTTTTTTACAGTGACAGAAATTAATAAAGCAAAATCCTACTGCATTTCCTAGCTGCTATGGCTTTACTTCTTTTAAGTTCATTCAAGCCCCAACATTAATTCCATGATTCAAAAAAACATGAAGACATAAATCCCAAACATCCTAAATGAAGACAAAGTCCTAAACAGCCGAGAGGCAGAGTTCAGAAGAAAAGGTTAGGAGGAGAGCTCTCCCTCTCTGGGAGTGGCAACAGGGAAGTCACTGACCCATAAAATTATCACAGCTAAAGAGCACAGAACCTCTCCTGATTAAAAGTGCTCAATATTCTACTGCAGCAGAAGAACCAGCATTACAAGAGTGAAGTGCTTTGTAATTATAAGTTTTTCTGTTTGTCTCTTTGCCCTAATACTCTTCTCTGGTACAGAATTCCCATGGAAGCAGGATTTAACCCTTGGAGAATGGCAGATGAGAACTTTATCAGATACAAAGAAGGTACCTAGGCATGGTAACAGCAGGAAGAATTTTAGGCAGTACTTCTGTGATCAAGTGGTAAGATTTCTGAACCAAAAGAAAATAAAACTGGAACATGCAGTTCCCAGACCTTGTGTTCTGAATCCTGTCAGTGTTTCCACTGCACGGTCAAAAATTGGTGGCAGAAGCTTTTTGTTGGATTGATTTTTAAAATAGAAACATTGATAACAGTGGTTTTGGATTATTGTTAATACTTCTACTCTATTGCCAACATTTTGCTCTGAGCAGTTCTCACAAAGACCATAATTTCTACCAAAAATGCAGTGTTTTGAATGGAACCATGATGAAGAAGTTACATGGGAAGCTGTACGCATGCCACAAACAAAAACACTGTGGATCGGTACTGCAATTTACTTTTCATTACCAATGTCTTTTGGTCATGTAAAGTCATACATTGCAATAATTTGCCATGACGTTGCAATAATTTCACAAAATTTATGTTTAATTTCCAATTCGCTTATGGCATTCACAGTCTGCCCATACTATGGCTCATAGCATCGCTATAAAACATCAATTCATGACAAGATGGGTCAAAATAATTGGGAAAGAACAGCACACTACTAGGACACAGACAGAGGGTCATCATACACAAACCCAAAGCCCTGGAAGAACTGTCCTGTATTTGTAACTGTATATTTTTGGAATGGAACCTGTCTTCAAAAACCACTGTATGCAAAATTTCCTCTCATTTCAGTAGCTCTGCACAATGAGAACTTTTACTGTACAGCATCACCCTGGCTGGAGAGGGCCTCTCTCCATCCGGGCAAGGGAAAGGGCAAAGGATAGAAGGGCAGCGCTAGCACAGAATGCGGCCTCACCAACCTGACACACTCCTGAGCTACGTAAGGTGCACAGGCAAAAAAAAAAAAAACCCTCTGGAAATACAGATGAAGCCTACTACTAAATGGAGCTGGTTTCTCAGGGTTACGGTGAAGAGCAGGCATGCTTGCTGCCAGTGAACTACAGCCAGAAAGAGAGGATTTACCTCTTCTTAATCAAGAAATTATTCTAAGATTTGGGAGCTAAGAATTGTTGGTAGTTTTATGAAGTATTAAATAGAGCAGAGACAACAGTATGCATGGGCTTAAGTATAGTAAAATTTCTAAATTTGATTGGTGTTTAGTGCTAGATAAGGCCTTTCACATTTTCTTTATAGTTCCTACAAGTCCAAAATTTAAACTTGATGGCTTCAAAGCACTCAGTCTGATTAAGCCATTCATCTACTGCAAGTGGAGTGAGCAGAGAAAAATCTCCCAAACCTAAGAAACAAACAGCTATGGTACCAACTGTGGGTCATCCTCCACTGAGGACTCATCTAAAAAGTGCCCACAGTAGCACAGTATTACAAACTTTGTAAGCACCCAAAGGCGACACCAACCATTCACTGAGATACTTTGGCATACTTAGCTACCAGGACAAGGGAACATGCCAACTGACGTGGCCTTGTTTGATGTCCTGCTTCAGTAGTCCTGTCTGTGGCAAACAGTTATCACTATAGGTTCATTTGATGGTGGTGGTGGTAAGGCAAGCTTCAGCAGGAAACTGCTTTTAAAGCACGCGTCTTGGATTATAAGCCTGAAGAATTGGATCTTCCCCAGGTAAATGTTGAATACTTCCTACTCAGTCCCTGCCTACAGAGATGAAGGAGCACCATGCACAAGCAGTCTCTGCTATGTGACTACTGTATTCAGAAAAATGCAATGTTTTCCTCTGTAGGCTGCTAGAGCCAGAGGTGCATGGAAGAGGTCTCCACCCAGCTCAGGAAGGAGACATGCCCTGCCAACACAGGCTGAATTACTGAGAAGCTTCTGAGTGTTTTGCCCCACCACACACCCCACCCTCTCCAGCACAAGCAGATCAAGTGCTGGGAAAAATCAGCCAGACTAGAGATGTGAGCAATATACAGTTGCATGGACTTATTTTAAAACAAACAGCAGCATTGCTGGAAGGACTAAGCTGTAATCAGAGTGTTAAAATTAACGAGTTTGCTGGAGCATCAAAGCAGTAAATAAGTATTTCACTTACACTTTCTAAAATGAGTACCTGCCAGCAACTAACTTCATATAAGCAGTATACTAAAACAGTCAAAACAGAATGAATTTATATTGTAATTTAAATGCACATAGTACAACCTCCCCCACCTCAAATGGGCATTTCCCCCATACTCTGTAGTATTCCCACAAAGAATTACTGATTGCATGCATTTTTTATTTGCTTGAGAACTGGGTATTTTACGCCATTTTTGTCACTGACAACAGAAATTCCACTCTGAGAAACTTCGAGTGTTAGTTACTGTGTCTGGATCACAACAACTTCTGCAAAAAATAAACCCTAAAAGCCCTGAGGCCACCAGCAGTTCTCTCTTTGGTCTTTTTAATTAAGTCAAAAGTGAAGCTATTCAGGCTTCGAATATTCCATTCTTTCTTTGTGTTATCCCAAGTATTCAGCCAGAAAGCCCTCAGCATTTTCACACTGTACATGTTGACAGGCCGTAGAGCCATACATGCTGATTGTGTAACCTGCCTAAATTGTTTGCTGCAAGTTTGGAAGCAAAAGGGAAGATTTTCCTTTATAGCACATATGCTTTCATGTACAAAATGAGATTATGCCGGATTTAGCAGGGTTTGTCTCACTGGTTTTAGCCATCTACAGTGTAGATGTTTATACATGAGCTAGTGACCATAGCCTGGTGCAGCAGTCAGCAAAGCTGCTCCAGCAACTCCACCAGGAACCAAGTGATTCCTCCAGCCAAGGGGTCCCTCCTGGCCTCGACACCCCCAGCTTCCACAGGGATGAGCTCTGAGACCCCATCTAGGCTGGCAAATTACATCTGGTCTGGCCACCATTTAGATGTATAAGTAGAAGCTGCTTCTCAATTTTAGCAAGTTCTTCCTCTAATGTGCAGTATAAATGCATACATCCATTAATGTACCCTTTCCTTCCACTGCCACCACGGCTGAAATCCTCTCTGGCTCCCTGCTGACACCTATTGCTCTCAATGGTTGGTTGTGTAGCGTGCTTTACCCAAGCTGCTTCCCTTCTGCAGTTGTTCGCTTGAGGTTAGATACCCAAAGGGACTGTGACAACCAAACTCTTAGTTGCAATGCAGTGTCTAACTTGGTGCATGGAGGAGCTGTGCACCTACAGAGCGGTATGACTGTGTGCCTATAGGCAAGCATGGCCAGATAAGAAAGCTGTTCGCAGTGATAAACAGCCCTTGAATCCACTCCAGGCCCAAAACATGCATGCAGTAACTAGGACAGTAAATAACAACACAAGCTATCTTACCTCAAACTTCTTGAGACTATATCCTAGAGAAAGCAGTAATTATAATACTGGAAAACACATGGGTTTCCCAAGAAAACACAGCCTGCGTAATATAGAGAAGGCTACAGCAGCTTCATCACAGTCTAACATCTATTTAGGAAGACGGATGGAGGATGAAGAAGAAAAGAACTATCCAATCCAAAAGACAGGTATCGAGATAGTCAGTCACTACAAAACTAGATATATTCAGATTACAAAGGCACAGAAGCATACATAGCAAAGGTAATTAATTAATGGGATGGCTTTAAAGATTTCCTTTACTAGGAATTAAGGAAGTCAGGATGCTGTCTGGCACCTAAAATAAATCTGGGTATGTTATTATTAAAAAATGAATTGATTTACTACAATGCTACAGGAAGTCAGATTAGATGATTGCAGCTATGTCTTCTGAACTTTTGTCTGAAGTTACTTAGTATAAAAGATTTGTATATACCTAAAAAGTTATGTACTGGTCTTCCCACTGAAATCTAGAAGCCTACGTCACATACCAACTAAGCAGCTACTTTAGACAACAGAAAACACTGAAGATAGGTATCTCTGAAATAACTCCTCATATAGACCTTCCAGAAGAAACCTTCATCCACGTGGACGTAGCATCCCTTCCTGCCAATGTTTCTCAAAGAAAGGGATGTTTTATCAATGAATGCTTTAACATGAAACAGGTATGCAACACCAGCAGCCGAGCCTCAGGATCCTGCTCCCCAGGTGAGTGTCCCCATCGCAGAACTAAGAGCAACGGCAGCGCAGCTCTCCCTCCTTGAGTCTCCTTTCTGTCAACGTCACTCCTTCAATAAGAAGGGCAGCAAGTGACCCACCCATGAGTCAAAATGACTCACTCAAGGCATCCTCCTGGGAGGAGGGAAGATGGATTTGCCGTTTTCTGGGACAAGGAAGGTATCCTGTGTCTCACCGATGTCTCATCGCTATGTCTCACTCCCTGGATCAGTGCTCTGAGTGCAGGCTGTCACTTGGAGAGTAAAGAATCACAGACCTTATGAAAAGCAGTGAAATCTGACCATTCCCAGTTCTCCCAGTACCCCCTTGGGCTGTGCAGGCTTCAGTTGCTTGAATTGGATCCCCTACCCCCAGAGCATCCATGCGAAGTGGTATCTTCTTGGGGAACAACCCTTCTGGGAATGCTTAGAGCTACAAAACAAGCAGCTGGGGCATGTCGAACCCTCAGTGGCACTTCACTGCCTTCAGGGCAGCGCTGAGAAATAACCGCCAGCCAAGCAGGATTTTTTTTGGGACCAAAACCCTGCTCTGGTCAGGCAGAATTTAGGCTCTCTCATTCAAGGTTGTTCAGCCAAGGACCCCCTTTAGTCAGCTGCTGCCTAACACCTGGAGCCACCCCAACACCATTTCTACATTAAAGTCAATGGCCCACAGGAATGAGCCAGCAACAGCACGATGCTGGTGACTGGCTGTCCTCCTCACCAGGCTGGGCCTGACTCCTGTCTCCCTGCTGCTGGGGATGCAGAACTACTTTCTCCAAAGCAGAGCGCTTTAATGGGAGCCTTTTCATGGGACACTCAATTCTTTGAGCTTGTTTGACTGCAGCTGGTTAGGCCTGATTCTACTTACCATTTGCTCAAATTCCTACTAATCTTTTTAAAAAGTGGAAAAAGGCTCGTTAGGGGGAGACATCAAGATAGAAAGAAAACCCACAGCAATAGTTCATTAGAAGCACTGCATACAGTGAAGCTGCTATTATTTAGTCTTTAAATATTTAAAGACCAGCTTACTATACACAGCTTACAATACTTGAACGATTCCTCATTTATCACTGTAAAATATACAATGCAATCCTCTTTGGTCACAAAGCCAACGCTTTAGATGATGTCTATTTTATCATCTAGACAGTATCTGATATGAAAAAAAAAATTAGAGATTCTTTTCCAATTTGAATCAGAACCGGTGAACCATAAGTACATGCTGTATTCCTGCCAAGCGAAGAAGAATAATCCCTTTCCTCCATTTTTTTAAGGTCTTTTGCTCCTAGGAAATGTGGAATATGGAATGACAGTCAGGCTTTTTTAAAACTACAGATTGCTAGAACTTGGGTAAATTTGAGCAAGGCTCTTGTACACTGAACAGCATTAGCCAAAGAATAATTCAAGGGCTCTGCTTTATTGTGTTTTATAATAAAAACGGCAACATGAAGCACAAGTTCAAGCTTTTCTACAGCTCAGCTTCTAAATTAGTAATACAGAAAGCAGCTGCAATGCATATTTCACAAGGGCTTTAAAACTACTGTCAATGAACTACAGCTGAACTCTGAAGAATTAAACTTAAAACTTTGCACGGTGTAGTAATGCCTTTGGATGGGAATGTCCTCCCATGAAACCAACTACCTGACGTGATCTTCATTTCCTGGAAAAAAAATAAACCCAGAGGCTTGGTTCATTGTACTACCCCTGCACATATAACTGGATTACGGAGAAGCAGTGTCATAAGCCACGTGTTTGAGCAGATAAACACCATGCTGAGCCATGAACGCTATACTTAGGTAACCCGTGAGCTCTAAACCAGAGTGAAACACAGTGAAAGGTTGCGAGGATGCCCTAATGGAGCTGCTGAAATTATTTATCTTTACTGGAGGTTGGGGGTTAGTTCAGTTCTACTCTCTGCTTTACTGGATCGACAAACAGAGCCAGGCAGAAGCATGCCTGTGGCACTGGTTTAGCATCAGTTTCATTAGTTTTCTATCTATGAGAGCCAGAATACTCTTAGTTTCATCAAGTAATATAATCACACACCGAGGCTTTGTTCACTGTACAATATCTGGCTTCTGTCTGGACAACAGCTTCATGCCCAGCTCTGTATCATCACCTGGAGACACTGATCAGAGTTCATTTTCACAAGATAGTGGAACACTCTAAAATGACTAAACCTCATCTCTGAAGAGCCTGCATGCTTAATAATAAAAAGATTAAGTGCAGCTTCAGCTAAAACCCCTTTTCTTGAATCCTTGATAAACTTTCTGTTCTCAACGTTCATCACAAAAGGTTTCCCTGCCACAAACTTTGCCTTCACATTTATTTGTATCACATTTTCTTCTGTTTCAGTATCTATTCTTCTCACTACAGAACTTGCAGTGAGGCATTTCTTAAAAGCTTGACATTTTAAGCTACTTTATTATGTGACACCACACAGAACTTTATGGAAAACCTGAACAGCAACAGTTCTGCAGATGTGGAAACCATTCCTTGTTTTGCTGTGGTCAGTGAAGGCATTTTTACTCGCATGTATACAATCATGCTCCCATTAATCAACAAAGTGGCAAGAAGCCCTGGTTCTGGCAGCCAGACTTCATCAGTGACATCTTCATAACCCTACCAGGTAGTCCATGAGTCAATATTACAAGAAATCAGCTATATACAGTGTTTGCCCATAAAGTGACTGACAGCCTAAACACACACAAAGCTTTACAGAACAGCTGAGGAGAATATGGTCAGAAAAAAAAAATATTACAGTTTAGGGAAAAGGTGTGTTTTGTACCGTTCCCTCTATCTCTGGAAAGAACTGCAAAAGCAAACCAAGATCTTAATTTCAGGGTTCATCCGCTCTTACCATTTGCTGGTGGGGAGAGAGAAGAACCAAGTAGCGGCAGCCTATGAAACAACCCCCTGGTCAGCAGAAGGAGTCTCTGGGTCCCGAGGTCGTGTCGTGGGAGCAGAGCTACTCCCGGAGCCCGCTCGGTGTGAGCGGCCCCACCGGGAACCACGCTCTCCCACGGAAGAACCCCCACGCCCGAGGCACGTAACGCGCCTCCCTTCAGACAGGCCCCCGGGGGGAGCAGGACCGTGTGCCCCGCTCCCTGACAACGGCGCCACGGAACGCTCTCCAACTTCTAGCCGGGGCTGAGCTCGGGCGCTCCGGTTACCGCCGGGGCCGCCGCAAACCCGCCCGGCCCGGCTCCCCGTTACACACCGCGCGGGGCGGCCGCCCTGCCCCGACGGCCGGCCCCCGAGGCGGCTGTCCCGGAGCGCAGCGGGGCGGGCGGTGGCCGCGGCTCCCCCGCCTCGCCCCCGGCCCGGGCCGAGCTCCCCCCACCGCCCGCCTGGCCACCCCCCCGCCGGGGGGGGGCGGCGG